>CM045732.1:6495474-6552974 GCA_024760905.1 Plotosus lineatus
CCTTGCTATGAATGCAGAATATTTTGACCATGAAAACTGTGGGAAGGAAAAAGAAAAAAGACATGAATTGTACATTGCAGAGGTCATCAATGGAAAAGGGTCGGTATAATTAGATAGTAGCTGAGGCCAGAATGGTGTTTGAAATGCTGTGGATTATGAATTCGCCTCTAATTACACTCACATGTCATGTCCTGAATGTTTTCCCACATTCGAACAATTACAATAATACGTGTTTCTTTTTTTCCTGGTATAGAAAAGATGTGCCAGCTCAATTACAGCTTGAAAAATGTAACAAAAGCAGAAAATTCCACATTGTTTGACTCGAAACTGGAATGAAATTACTGATGTAACCAGCGAACGGATGTGCACCTACAAAGCACGAGATGATACGAATCACACGGACATGGCGGTGAAAGAACTCTGTAAGGGAGCGTTGTGTATTTATATCGTCATATACAGGCAGTCAAATGGTTTTGTTGCAACTCAATATGCCATCAAAGTTTTCAAACAAATCTTCAAACTCATCTTATCTTAAAATGTTAAATAATCCTTTTAAAAATTCTTGAAACCCGGATTTAATCTGGATCATCTCGAAAATCTCATGGAGTCATTTTCATGAGATTTCAAATCCACACATTACATTAACATGTAGAGCATTTGGTAGACGCTCTTATCCAGAGCAACTTACAATTATCTTTATTTTTTATGCAACTTTAAGCAAATGAGGGTTAAGGGCCTTGTTCAAGGGCCCAACAGTGGTGACTACTGAACTGCTGACCTTCAGATTAGTAACCCATCACATTTACCACTAAGCCAGCTTGTGTTCTTGCAAATAACAGAAAGTGAACAAGACGCAGGTTGGTAGGGTGCTGCTGGCCCTGTGGTACGATGCTGGCTGTGGTTGAAAGTGGTTCAAGCCCAACTAACACCGAGTTCTCACTTCTGGTCCCTCACTGCAGCCAACTGGGTTATCAAAGACCGGACACATCTCTCATTGACTGTGGTGAGAAGCATGTTAAAGAACCATTGCCATCATTCTGAAAGATTGCCATCAGTGTGTTTCTGCCCTGCAATGGACTGGTGATGGTGTCCATGGTGTATTCTACCTTCACGCAGAGTTGGCTGAGATGGACACGAGTCTTTCCGTGACCCAAACTAGGATTAAGGGGCATATAAAATGAAAAAGAAAGCTGTCCTGGTGAAATACCCATTCGTGTTCTGAACCGCTTAATCTTAATTAAGGTCGCAGGGTGGCTGGTGCCCATCTCAGCCGACTCCATGTGAGGACGGGGTACACAATGGGCAGCTCACCAGGCCATTGCAGGCACAAGCACTCACAGAACCATTCATACACACACTCACACCTAGGGGGCGATTTGGCACAGCCAGTTAACCTACAGGTCGAGTGCATGGCCCTCAGGTTCCAGCATGAACAAGAACACCTCTATTTCTTTGGCTGTTCCCTTTTTCTCAGGGGTCGCCACAGTGAATCATCGCATGTTTGACTCGGCATAGGTTTTTACGTCGGATGCCTTCCTGACACAACCCTTTAGCAAGGGACAGGAACACGCTGACGGCTATGCAGCTACTCTTGTCAAAAGTCAGCATTGGTTCTTTAACATGAACCTCACACCATAGACAGTGAGAGACATGGCTGGCCTTTGATAACTCGGTTAGCTGCACCGGGAGGGGTGGCATGGGGTGGGGCAACCTTGTGGAGAGTGGGACTCGAACCCCCAACCCTAGGATCAGCGATCCAGCGTCCTTTACCACCAGGCCACCACTGCCTTGTCAACAAGCACGCCTCTCAACCTGCAAATACTCAAAGGAAGTTGAAGCCACTTTTTCACTCCCTCACCCACCTGCCAAACTACACTTCCTGTTTGTGCAGAAACACGCTGACGGCGATGCAGCTCCTCAGTCAGCAACGGTTCCTTTACATCATGGGTCTCCAATCTTAACCACAAAAGGCCAGTGTGGGTGCAGGTTTTCACTTCAACCAAACAGTAGCCACACCTTCCACCTGTTTCCACCAATCACTCATCATCAAAAGAAACGTAAACAACAATTAGATTGGACATTACTGTTTCAAGTCTGAAGTGGCGCCATCTTGGTGAGATCACTTTGCTTTAAGATTTAAAGCAAGGTGATCTCATCAAGATGGCCACCACTTTAGAATTGAAACAGTAATGTCCAATGTAGTTATTTATTTATTTATTTATTTATTATATATTTTTTCCCTTTTATTTTGATGATCAGTGATTGGTGGAAACAGATGGAAGGTGTGGCTACTGTTTGGTCGAAGTGAAAACCTGTATGCTCGGCCTTTGATAACCCAGTTAGCTGCACTGGGGGGACGGCAGCGGCAACAAGTTGATAGTTGGCTTGAACCCCCAACCTTGGAATCAGTAATACAGGAACCTTCCACCGGGCCACCAATGACCCTATTATTCAACTTTTATTTCTAATTTTTTTAATTTAATTTATTATTTTTTTTAATTATTTTTGTGCATGGGATTTATTTATATTTTTTTCTGCTCGGTTACTTACTGTGTATTAAACATACTGCATAAAATCTTGTCTATTTTACTGTATTACATTCATTCTCTATAAATATTTCCAGAAACATCTCCCCAAATATATAACGATATCTCACAATGTTTCAACTGTGAGATCCAGACACCATTTCTATGAAGCTTTCTTTATTCGGAATAATAAACATGTCATATTTATTTCAATACTCTGTGTGTGTGTGTGTGTGTGTGTGTGTGTGTGTGTGTGTGTGTGTGTGTGTGTGTGTGTGTGTGTGTGTGTGTGTGTGTGTGTGTGTGTGTGTGTGTAAGTGTCTCACCCTGCATTTAGATGAATATGATTTACAGAGCCTTGAAAATCCCAGCTACAGAAACTGTATTCATAATTAATGCCGTACTCTTCAGAGACTTTCTAACTTTCTGCGGTTTAGCTGCATCGGCTAAAAGGTCAGCTCTAACAAATTAGTCTTGTCATTCAGCCAACCCACACACTTTTATTTTTAAAGACTATGAAAAGAAGAGCATTTCCGACCTAATGTCTGTTCAATCAACGGCACAACTTCCGAGGAAAACCACAAGAGGGAAAAGAGTAAAATAAAGAATCCTTGAATAATAAGTGATGAATTAATCTCCAGTACAGATTTGAATCATATGGTATAAGATGGGCGCTAAAAATAAAACAGGTGCATGAACTTCAACAAACTTGTAACTTAACGGAATTAAAATGACTATTAGGGACATTAAGAACACACACACACACACACACACACACACACACACACACACACACACACACACACACACACAGACACACACACACCAATCTAATATATTTGAATGCACAAGATTAAATATTTTCTAGAGAGATTGTTAACATGGTGTGATATGAATCGTATTAAAGAGTGCAAACCTCTGCCAGGACTAGCAATCTCCCATATACACCATTCATTCATTCACATTCTGAAACATATAATCCTAAATACGGTTGTGAGCAGCTTGGCAGCCATCTCAACTGACTCTGAGGACTGGATACACCCTGAACAGCTCACCAGGCCACCACAGGGCCAACACTCACGCAACCATTCACACTCAAACCTGGGGGCGGTTGGAATTGGAACAGCAAATTAGAATACTGTGCATGTTTTTGGACTTTGGGAGGAAACGCAGAAAACTACACAGAGGTTACCCAGATGAGCACTGGAAGAACAAGCAAACCCCATATATTAACGCCTGTGCTGGGAATCGAACCCGGGACCTTTTTGCTGTGAGGCGGACATGCTAACTACTATGCCAACGTGCTGGTATGGAACTTTCTAGCAAGCCCGTCTCACAGCCAGAAGGTCCTGAGTTCGATGACCGGCTCACGTGCTTCCATGTGGAGCTTGCATGTTTTCCTCATGCTTGCGTGGGTTTCCTCCGGGTACTCCGGTTTCCTCTCACAGTCCACAAACATGCACACTACGGGAATTGGCTGTTCCAAATCTCGCCAAGGTGTCAGTGTTGGCCCCTGCGATGGCTTGGGAAGCTGTCCAGGATGTACCCCTCCCTCGCCCGGAGTCGACTGAGATGGGCGGCAGCCTCCCCGTGACCCTAATTAGGATTTAGCGGTTCAGAAAATGAATGAATAATACAAGAGGCAATACGAAGATCATGGGTTTAACTCCCAGGCTGCCGGGTTTCCTCCAGGTACGCTGGTCACGTCCCACATTCCAAAGACATGCACCGTAGCTGTGAGTGTGAATGGCTGTATGTATGTTGGCCTTCGGTGGTCTGGCGAGTTGTTCAGTTGTTCAGGGTGTACCCTGTCTTCATCTGGTGTCGGCTCCAGCCTCTTATGACCCTAATAGGATGAAGTTGTTTGATAAATAAGTGCGTATGTGGATATAATACAGGAATGCCTCACTTTCTCGAGAGCCCCATGCGACCATGCGACGTAGGATCACCTACTACATGGCCTTGGTTTGGTCACGTTTTCCTTAACTTTCACCCCTATTCTTCCTTAATTTCCTTATTTTTTTAATTCGATTAATATATTTTTAAGAAATGCGATGCACTGAAGCCTCATGAATTGAAGCGCGAAGTAGCGAGGGATCCCTGTACCAGAGACATTATCTTTGAATCTGAGCCTCATAATGCATTATTAATGCAAGTATTTTTTAATAAATAACTGTAACAGTGTACTGTATATAATACCTGGGGATGCATTATAAATATAAATAAATAAATGTATAGATTCCTGATAGTTCTGATAAAGTAACAATAAACTCCTGAGTGCGTTTAAATTCCCGTTATAGCCTAACGCACTTTGTCATACCGCGCTGCCTTTCCTTCCTGTGCTATTGACGGTTTGCATTTGAATTGTTTCCTCTTTTTGACCCGTTGTAGTCAGGCTCTGAATAGCTTTCTATAATAATGACAGTGTGTATAATTAGTTTAATCGTGTATTTACAGGCTCTAGGGGCCTTGCCGGCCCTTGGGGGACTTAGCATAAAGGATCTTAGTGAAGTGCAGTGGAATCCTGACAGAGTTGCTTTCCAGAGTCATTTATCTTGTGTGAAGTAGAAGCTGAATGTGAGTTTTCTTTTAAGGCGCGACTCATTAGTGACATATTAATGCTGTATCAAAGGGATTGGATGGCGCACGTGCGCATACACACACACACACACACACACACACACACACACACACACACACACACAGACAGACACCACTCATTGCATTTCGGCTTGAAGGTGATCGAGTTGTGCGCTACTGGGTTCAAAGGCGCTGTAAGAAATGTATTACTTATGATAGTTAACTTTGCTGGGAGAGCGGCGATGAAAGCTTTGCTGAGGTATTCACATTGCATTGTGAATAATTGGTGCCAGGAACAGAGGTATAAATGTACCGGGCTTCGGTGGGATAATGATGTGAATGACTGGCAGTGCTTTAGTAGCAGCAGATTGCTCATCCTCTGAGTTGTCAGAAGATAGTGACAAGGGCAAATTATGAAAAATCGCTGTTGGTTTTATCTATTCTGGATGGTGGAACAGGTATTTTTGAGCATTCGGCAAGGTCAACCAAAAACACTTCTACACGGTGTGAAGCCGATGGAAATACAGTCATACCTCACCTTATGAAATTAATCCGTTCCAGAAGTGGTTTCGTAACCTGATTTTTTTCACAAGTTGGGTCACATTTTACATGTAAAAGGCCTGATTCGTTCTGAGGCACCCAATACTACCCCCTAAACCCTTTAAAAATTATAAAAGTATCCCTTTTAAGGCCTCCTTCTGCTTCAATATTGTACCGATGGTAGACGGGTTTCCGCCAGGTTCCTTTGCGTTATCATTCCATCGCATGCCACGAGCCCGCTTCTTCTTTTCACTCGCACTGGGAATCACTTTCTTGGGGCCCATGATGAATAACGAAGAATAAAGTTGCAATGAGCACACTCGAAAAACTCACGAAACAACAGTAACTCTGTCCTTTATGCGTGTTAGAATTCCTTGACGAACAATGGGTCAAAGGCACACAAAAAGCATCATGGGTATCATGGAGATGCAGCTCCCTCCTAGCCAATGGGAGGTCAGCGGGGCATGTCGTTGGGAGATAGCCAATGCGAGAGCAACTCTACCGTGCCGATTTCAAAACAAAATACCGGATGCTGCAAGTGTATTTACGTTTCATGACATGATTTTTTTTTCATATCCAGAGACGTAAATTTTACGTAAATGCATTTCGTAATTTGGACTTTTCATTAGTTGGGTCTTTCGTAAGGTGAGTTATGACTGTACATTCATTTGGCACCGGTAGTGCGATGCTGCGACGCAAGTATGATGCTGCGACTGCAACATCAGTATGACCGGTGGTTGGGTCATAAATATATATTTAAGCAAAAATCAGTTTGTTTATATTCAAGTTTAATGATACATGAGCCTGCAACTTGCATTTTCTTTTTCCCCCCCAAAACTGCTGCATATGCAAATTTTGGGGTAGACTAATGTGAAGTAATGCAAGTCATGAATTCACAGATGCCCATCATTGGCTGGTGATGATTGACAGGTGGATAAGCATTTGCCATTCCTACTTCCCTCTCTTGCATGAGAGCTCAGCCAATCAACTTTCATGGACTCCTGGCTGTGGATGGCTTCAAACTTGCAATCTTAAACTCGCTTGTTCATGTTGGTTATATATATTTAAATATATATATATATTTAAAAAATATATATATATATATATATATATATATATATATATATTTAAATATATATATATATATATTTAAAGAAACACTTTATGAGGGTCACACACACACACACATATGCGTGTGTGTGTGTGTGTGTGTGTGTGTGTGTGTGTGTGCTCCAATGTGTCATTTTTCAATTTCCTTCTGTGGTGACTTGCAAAATCCAAAAATACTGAAAGGTGAGATTGTGACAGATTTTTATTATTTTTTTCCCTAGAACATCTCAGAATGAAGGTCAGTCGTTGGCAGCATGATGACTTTTTGGCTGCAGATGATTCCCATTTTCATTGGCCTCCCATTCAAAGAATAGATAAAAGGCAGGAGTTGATCCATTCTCAGTTGGTGACACTTTAACAAATCCATAATATTATTTCCATTACAAAACATACTTGGGCTGGGATTGCACATTATCTTCTGTATTGACTGGATGAATACAGTGGCCACAGAATCCTTGTGATACTATCCTCTCATTTATTTTTTTTTATTTTATTTTATTTATTTTTTTAATCTATATTCATCTCATGTTGATATTTATTATTCTTTACAGAGAGTCGGGCTTTAACCCTTTAATGCCAATTTTTTTTTTTTTTGCAGTTAAATATATCACTAGCTTTTTTTTTTTTTTTTTTCAAATCAAAAAGGCCCAAGGAAACAACTTGAGCACATTTCTTTCAACAAAATTATAATAATACTACTAATAATATAATAATAACAAACAATAACACTCTCACTAATTCGTGAACAATACAATCCTGCGCACTCAAGGTCACCTCACGGCTGACTGAGGCACGTGGGACCAAGCTATTCTGCATCAGGTGACACCACAACAAGTATTCAACACTTTCTAAACAGCAGCAGCACATAGTGATCAGCCTCTTTTTTTCCAATTTTGTTAGTAGTTATTAGCATTTTTGAAATAGGACCATATGGTCCTGATGGCAGTCTGTCTGTCTTCCTTTCGGCTTTTTCCCTTTTACTCAGGAGTCGCCACAGCGAATCATCTGATTCGCACGTTTGATTTGGCAGAGGTTTTTACGTCGGATGCCCTTCCTGACACAACCCTTTTAGCAAGGGACAGAAACACGCTGACGACTTTGCAGCCTACTCTTTACGAAAGTCAGCAATGGTTCTTTTACATGCCTCACACCAGAGACAGTGAGAGACATGGCCCGCCTTTGATAGTAAAAGGGTTAAACCTGCCACCTGACATGAAGAGTATAAGAACGGTTTCATATACAATACAATCACAATGTTGGATAAAACGTAATGAACAGACAATTTTCATTTACAATGTTTGATAGACTCCCATATCCAGAGCAGCCTAGATTTCATCTCATTTCATCAGACTGAGTAGATGAGGGTTGAGGACCTTGCATAAAGGCCCATTATTGACATATTAGTTTAACTGGGGCTTGACCTCCCAACCATCTGACTTGTAACCCGGAGCATTAACCCCTGACTCCATTTTTTTACTGCTGTTTGGGAAACAAACAAAAAAAAAAAAACAAAACAAAAAAAACAAAAAAAACAAAACAAAAAAAAAAAAAAAAATATAAATATATATATATATATATATATATATATATATATAAAAACATAAAATAAAAATCTGCTGTATTGTTTTGACATTGTCAATAAACCATTAACAGCTGTTTAAGTATAGCTATCTCTTCCCAAATCTAAATTACAGCAATGTCAAGCTTTACGAAAATACCTAAAGCGAAGCATATCTCGAGGCACTGAGAGGAATATTAAAATACATCCATTTTATTTAAAAATTGTTGGGGCGGTTTAATTGCTTATTTCCTTAAAAGTAAAGGACAAAATATAAATAACAAAGAACAAACATTGTGCAATGTGCTGTTCTATATGTGGATACTAATTTACTTGTGATAAAAAATTATCCCCTTTGGCAAAAAATAAAAAAAACAAATAAATAAATAAAAAACACAGTGAAGGAAAAAATGATGATAAAAAGAATATTTTATCTTTAACAAGAAATAAAAATGCTGGAGCGCTACATGAACATCATGCTCCTGATGCAGAATTCCCACTGGGGCCATTTTCTCTCAAGTTCCCTGGAGGTACTGGGTTTAATTTAACATATTAATCTATTTAAATCCACAGATCCCAATTAATTAATTCAATTAGAGCAACCTGTACTCATGCTGACAATCGTTCTCTAGGTGTCAGTGGATTATATAATCATAATTACTATGATAATTAAAGACTTGATTGATTATGCACAATTAGCAATGAAGGGCATTGAATAAAACATTAATATGAGTATCTTGTAAATAGGACTTGGTTGTGTGAAGTATTGTGAATGATTGCTTGGATTGGATGAAATACTTTCTGGGAGTTTGAGATCGAACATTTTTGCCTCTGGATTTTTTCTTTTCTTTTCTTTGCTGTTTTATTCAGAGCCTGTGTGATTTGAGAGTTTAGTAAAGGTGGCTGTGTAGAATTCAACATGATATTATGCGCACCCTAGAAATGCCAGAGGCAAATAACATGTTCTATATGCCACGTAATAATACAAAAAGGTTAATACGAGATTGCGGTCCACATTGATGTTGTAGGCCAAAAAAAGAAATAAAAAAAAAAAAAAAAAAAAGAAGAAGAAAAGAAAACACGACAGTCTTATTATGGCAGTAGTGCCTATACAGTACTAATACAAGAACATCACACTTATATTGTGTCACAGTGGCTTTCAGAACAGCCGCAATTCTTCGCTTCATGGTTTCTGCAAGCTGTAAAAAACATTTATTTGAATCTTCATTTTATCTCATCCCATTGGTCGCAATGCTTAAAACATTTTTTTTCTTTTCATTATGAATCATATTTTGTGCACACCTCCAGTACAGCCAACTAGTTTATCAAAGTCCGGCCATGTCTCTCACTGTCTATGGTGTGAGGTTCATGTAAAAGAACTATTGCTGACTATCATCAAGACGAGCTGTTAGCCATTAGCGTGTTTCTGCTCTGCGATGGCCTGGGAGCTGTCCAGAGTGTACTCTGCCCTCACCTACAGTGGACTGGGATGGGCGCCAGCCTCCCCATGACCCTAATGAGGATTAAGCGGTTCAGAAAATGAATGAATGAATGAATTTGGTGCACATTTTTGTAGACTAGTTTGAGTTGAATGTATGCCTCACATTGTTTTTTTTTTACTTTCTTTTTTAAACCACCATCATACTCTACTTCTTTTTCTTTTCCTTTCAGCTGTTCCCTGTTCCCAGGGGTTGCCACAGCGAATCATCTGCCTCGATCTCACCCTATCCTCTGCATCTTCTTTTCTTACACCAACTATCTTCATGTCCTCCTTCACCACATCCATAAATCTCCTCCTTGGTCTTCCCCTCGGCCTTCTGCCTGATAGTCATACTCATACCATCATACTCTACCTGGTATTATCATACTCTAACTGGTACCATCATACTCCACCATCATACTCTACCTGGTACCATCATACTCCACCATCATACTCTACCTGGTACCACCATACTCCACCATCATACTCTACCTGGTATCATCATACTCTAACTGGTACCATCATACTCCACCATCATACTCTACCTGGTACCATCATACTCCACCACCATACTCTACCTGGTACCATCATACTCTACCTTCATGCTCTACCTGGTACCATCATACTCCACCATCATACTCTACCTGGCACCATCATACTCCACCATCATACTCTACCTGGTACCACCATACTCCACCATCATACTCTACCTGGTACCTCCATACTCCACCATAATACTTTACCCGGTACCATCATACTCCACCATCATACTCTACCTGGTACCATCATACTCCACCACCATACTCTACCTGGTACCATCATACTCTACCATCATACTCTACCTGGTACCATCATACTCCACCATCATACTCTACCTGGCACCATCATACTCCACCATCATACTCTACCTGGTACCACCATACTCCACCATCATACTCTACCTGGTACCTCCATACTCCACCATAATACTTTACCCGGTACCATCATACTCCACCATCATAGTCTACCTGGTCAAAAAAAAAAAAAAAACACTGCACACTAAATTTTTCCAACTGCCTTTTGCCATCAGTTGGTCAGGTTGAGGCTCAGCGACGATATGTGGCGATACTCGGGTATGACAATACGGACGGAATGCATGAAGGAAAACAAAAAAAGAAACATAAAGGGTTTGGGAAGTCTTTTGAGTGGCAGGTATGAGGGCTCCCCGTGTGAGTTGAGGCAAGATCTTAAAGGATTTTTATTCTGCAGAGGGCAGAGGGAACCTGCTAGGGTGCCTCTCTCAAGTTGGGATGTAACAGTTTGCATTGTCCCTCAGCACCCAGAGGGCAGCTACTGTGTGGAGAACTGTTATGAGGAGTGGGAACCTGAGTGCTAAGTACAGATGTGCCAAGAAGCATTGCCCACACCAACATGCCACCCCACCATTCATTTGACCATCCCACTAGCCTAAACTATTAACAAAAGGTGGATTTTTTTTTTAATTGATTGTTGATACAAAGGCTGAAATTCCAAACCTATCATCAGTAGACTGGCTCAGTGGTGGTCTAGTGGTATAGGGTGCTGGATTGCTGATCCAAAGGTTGGGGGTTCGAGTCCCACTCTCTACAAGGTTGTCACTGTCCCCCCCAGTGGAGCTAACCGGGTTATGGCCGGCCATGTCTCTCACTGTCTATGGTGTGAGGCATGTAAAAGAACCATTGCTAACTTTCGACAAGAGTAGGCTGCAAATCCGTCAGCATGTTTCCGCTCTGCGATGGCCTGGCGAGCTGTCCAGGGTGTACTCTGCCCTCGCCCAAAGTTGGCTGGGATGGGGATTAGGATTAAGCGGGTACAGAAAATGAACTGAGGAACTGACATCAGTAGACTGAAGGCTCAGATTCATGTTTTTATTTATTTATTTATTTAATCTGGAAGGAGAAAACCCTGAGCTATTTGCTGTAGACGATTATCTACCTCAAGGTTTAACATGTCACAAGATGATTTTGTTGATGCTTACCATGTTTGTAAAGCAATATTTGAGTTACTGTTCCCTTCCAGTCAGCTTGAAGCTGTCTACCAATTATTTTTTTCAACCTCAGTAATTTCTTAATATGATTAAAGTATTGGCACCCTTGGCTTTATTTACATTACGTTGGCTTAAAAAGAAGGCGGGAAGTATGTACGATTGAAAAAATGTACTCTTGCAAGTTCCTGTAGGTGCTCTGACTTCCTTCCACAGTCCAGCACATGCACATTAAGTTAATTGGCTGTAACAAATTGCCCCTATGTGTGGCTCTGAGTGTAAATAGTTACGTGTATTGGCTGTGGAATGGCAAGTGCTGCGATGCTTTTGGAAACACAATGCCATGGATCTTTATATGTGGTCCGACAAAATATTGTTTTTCCCATGATCCTGATTGACAAGCTGTATGGATAATGGATAGATATGTAAAGAGGGCAGTGGTGGCCTGGTGGTAAAAGGTGTTGGATCACAGATCCCAAGGTTGGGGGTTCAAATCCCACTGTCAACAGGTTGTCCACTGTCCCCCAGTGCAGCTAACTGGGTTATCAAAGACTGGTCATGTCCTTCACTGTCTCTTCATAACCATTGCTGACGTTTGTCAAGAGGAGCTGCATGACCGTCAGCGTTTTTCCGCTCTGCGATAGCCAGGTGAGCCATCCAGGGTGTACTCTACCCTCGCCCAGAGTTGGCTGAGATGGGCACCAGCCTCCTTGTGACCCTAATCAGGATTAAGTGGTTCAGAAAATGAATGAATGAATAGATGTGTAAAACATAAATGGCACACTTACATGTTGATGGAAGATGCTAGTCTCTTGCACCAGCTCTGCTGTGATGACCCAGAAGGCAACTGAACTATGTGTCATGTTCGTGGAACAATTTGAATAAAAATATTTTGTTACACATGCCAGTACCATGCTAAAGATAGCTATCATATCACAAAATAAAAGGATCATTGTAAAGATTTTAGGAAAAATACTTAGCTGGACAGGTGGCATGGTGGGGAAGTGAACAGACCTGCAGAACCCAACAAGAAGGCCAGGGTTTGATTCCCAGTCCTGGGCATTTCTTTATGGAGTTTGCATGTGTTTCCAGTGCTTTCAGGGGTTTCTCCAAGTATTCCAGTTTCCTCCCACAGTCGGTAGCTTCAGATCGACTCTAGGTGTGAGTGTGCATGGGTGTGTGAGCGTTAGCCGTGTTAGCACGCTTATCAGGATATACTCGATCTTTATTCAGAGTTCCTAGATGTGGGCTCCAGCCTCCTCACTATGAACCCCACAAAAAAATGTGAATCCCAAATTTCAAAGAAGAAAAAAGAAAAAAAACAAAAAAAAAAAACAAACAAGAGCATGAATGCTATCCTTATCCAACATTAGTGACTAGGCTCAACTCAGCCACACTCCAACATCGAATGGGAAGCCTCACCAGAAAAGTAGCAGTCATTTTAATGGATATGTCTGGAATGAGAAGCTCTGATGGTATATTTTATCATCAGGTGTCTGCAAATGCTTGCCAGTGCATCATTGCTCATTATTAGACTATAGCTGACTCACTGGACTGTGTACTTTCTTTTATCTCCCGGTATATGCATCCGCTCCACTACTTAATCCCATGCTATCATTTTTCTTCATCCCCATAATGTGGTTTGCACCAATTTATTTTGACTCCCTGACTTCCTGACTTCCTGTTCGAACAGGAACTCACTTCATGTCAGACCAGTAGTCTCCTATGTCTGAGATTCAAACGAGACAAAGCTCCATGAATATCAATGCTTTCTTTCTTCAGGAGTCCTTCCTATCTCTTTTTTTTTCTTTCCTTTTTTTTCATTTTCATTTTCTAGGGATGTGACAACTAAGCCAAGAAGCTACATGTGTATTGAGAAGTGTGCCCACAGTAAAGGGGATATTGGACAAGAATAATAGTGACAGGATGAGTGTATGGGTGTGTTCTAGGGAGATATGGGGGTCCAGTCATCACGTCGACGCCCGCAGTGCTATTAGTGGAAACAATAAATAGTTGTTGTCAGCCACTAAGCTTTTGTTCTCTGTCTTAATGAAATACATTGAAGGAAATAGGACAGCAGCAACAGTCTCCAACCTTGTCAGGGTGTTGTTCCCCCTCCCCCCTCCCCCTTTTTTTGTTCTTTCTTTTTGATGAAACTTGCAGCGTGATTCTCTGCTCTTTTCCTTTCTATATTTCACTTCATATCTTCAGTCTCTGTGGACAACTCTTTGACTTCGTGCAGTAAAAAGGAGAAAACATGAATGGAAATAAAAGCGAGGAAAAGCACAATTTAGCCGCCTTCACAACGATAGTGACGAGTGATTTCGGAAATTTGGGTGCAAAGCTGTTTTATTTTTTGAGGGCCATGGTTCACAACATTGCAATATGCTTCGGTGGGTGGGGGTGGGGCGGGGTGGGGGTGTGCAAACAAACAAACAAACTAATCAATAAAATTAAGGGGTGGCACGGATCATGATGCCTCATGCTAGCGCACATCCGCTTCGCAGTGAAAAGGTCCTAAGTTTGAATCCTTTGCTTGAGGGGTTTTGAGGGGTTCTCCAGTTTGCTTCTACAGTCCAAAGACATGCGCATTAGGCTGACTGGCTGTTTATAAACCTGGGTGATTTTGTGTGTATTGGTCCAGCAGTGGTCTCTTCAGGTTGTACCTTGATTTAAGCAGTTGAAATGATGATGATGATGATGATGATGATGATGATGATGATGATGATGATCATCATCATCATCATCATCATCATCATCATCATCATCATCATCATCATCATCATCATCATCATCATCATCATCATCATCATTGTAATCAGGGAAGTGGTGGTCTAGTGGTATAAGGCGCTGAATGCTGATTCTAAGGTTGGAGGCTCGAGTCCCACTCTCCACAAGGTTGTCACTGTCCCCCCAGTGCAGCTAACTGGGTTATCAAGCGCCGGCCATGTCTCTCAGTGTCTGTGGTGTGAGGTTCATGTAAAAGAACCATTGCTGACTTTCGACAAGAGTAGCTGCAAAGCTGTCGGCGTGTTTCTGCCCTGTGATGGCCTGGTGAGCTGTCCAGGGTGTACTCTGCCCTCACCCAGAGTTGGCTGGGACGGGCGCCAGCTTCCCTGCCTCCCTAATTAGGATTAAGCGGTTACAGAAAATGAAATGAAATTAATCGTCATCATCACCATCATCATCACCATAATAATAATAATAATAATAATAATAATAATAAATCTGGCAAACTGTCCAGGATATACACTGCCCAGAGTCCGCCGAGAATGGTGCCAGCCTCCCCGTGACCCTAATTAAGATTAAGCGGTTCAGAAAATGGATGAATGGTGAAAGATAATAAATGCCTTTATTTTTTAAATTATTTAATTTATGTATTTATTATGAATATGGATTGTAAGAGTGGAAAAAAAAAATATCCAAAGTGATGAATACTGGGACATTAGTAATTTTCAGAAAGATGATTCTACTGTTAATCATGGTGGATGCCCTTGAGACACAGGGTGTGTGTGTGTGTGTGTGTGTGTGTGTGTGTGTGTGTGTGTGTGTGTGTGTGTGTGTGTGTGTGTGTGTGTGTGTGTGTGTGTGTGTGTGTGTGTGTGTGTGTGTGTGTGTGTGTGTGTGTGTGTGTGTGTGTGTGTGTGTGTGTGTGTGTGTGTGTGTGTGTGTGTGTGTGTGTGTGTGTATAAACAGATAAAAGGACAGAATGTAGCACTGCCATCCACACACACACACTGTGTAGAATAAAAAGTCACAGAAGTGAGAAATGTCGTAATCACCTCACACTTGGAGCGAGCGTTCGGGGGTTAATGGCGAGATTTATGCTGCTGTTTACTTTGCCTGATGCTGTGTGTGTGTGTGTGTGTGTGTGTGTGTGTGTTTGTGTGTGTGTGTGTGTGTGTGTGAGTGTGTGAGTGTGTGAGTGTGTGAGTGTCTGTGTGTATGTGTGTGTGTGTGTGTGTGTATATGTGTATGTGCTGCTCTCTGTGTCTGGATGGATAATGACTTCCAGCAAGTTGCCACTAGAAAAATTGTTCCGTCAGTTTATTCTTGGAGGAGGGAGACGAAGGTGGAGGTCAGACAGAATTGTCATTCAGCATGCGTCTCTCCAGAAAAAAAAAAAAAGAAAAAAAATCCTGAAATTAATTGTATGAAAAAGGTTGACCTGTGAAAATTGACTTCTCCTAACGGATGTGCTTTCATCATCTTGTCAGTGACGGTCATAGATAAATGTCGGTCTGTGGTCTAATGAAACTGCAGGAAATCATTCTGTGTTCAAGGAAAAAAAAGAAGATAAAACAACAACAACAACAAAAAAAAAAAACAGTCATTCAAAAATTACCTGCACTTGCTTGATTATAACTAGTGACAAATGGGCTCGGCTCTATAACCCAATTTATTATGTATCTTCTTCTTCTTCTTCTTCTTCTTTTCCTTTCGGCTTTTTCCCTTTCTCGGGAGTCGCCACAGCGAATCATCTGATTCGCACATTTGATTTGGCATAGGTTTTTACATCGGAAGTCCTGTCAGAACCCTTTAGCAAGGGGCAGAATGTATAGGAGACATATTTCCCCCGGTGCGGCCAACTGCGTCATCAAAGGCCAGCCATGTTTCTCACTGTCTATGGTGCGAAGTTCATGTAAAAGAACGATTGCTGGCTTTCGTCAAGAGGAGCTGTATAGCCATCAGCGTGTTTCTGCCCTGCGATGGCCTGGCGAGCCGTCTAGGGTGCATTCTGCCCTCGTCCAAACTTGGCTGAGATAGGTGCCAGCCTAACCATGACCCTAATTAGGATTAAGTGGTTCAGAAAATGAATGAATGAACAAGGAGACATATGTGAGGCGCCCCACCAGAAGTAAGCGCTTGTCACAAGTGACGTATGGCGCTTGTGAGACGTAGCACGGCTTATCCGAGCTCCCGATATCTCACATGAGCAAGTGATTGTTGAATACTAAACAAGTGATGCCATGCGTCACTTGCGACAAGCGCCTGCTTCAGGTGGAGCGCCTTACATATTTTTAAGTCCAAGCAACTTATTTAAATTGGGGGAAGGGTCCAGATTAATGTGCTGAAAATATTTCAATTGCAGTTCATGTATAAATAATATACAGCTGAATTGATTTTAATGGAATACTTGGATGCGTCTTGATATTTGAAAAGCAACACATTATATCCATAAACACATCATACATGAGCCGTATCCATGCTTTCTTCCGTCATTCTCAGTACTTTATAAAGTACAATGCATGTCTTGTATTTAAATATATTGTGACAGAATATATTTCATTCAAATCCAAAACTTTTTGAAGCCCTTACACACATTACACAATGTAGTAGCCCGGACTCGCTCACTCACTCGCTCGCTTACTCATTTCCTGAAAAGCACAAAAAAATATGTGGTGAATGCAGACTGCATCCTGAACAGTTTGTCAGCTTGTCACAGGCCTTAACATACAACCCTGAGCGTAATGTGCATGTCTTTGCACCGATGGAGGAAACCGGGGTATCATGAAATAAAACCAGACCGCCACGTGAATAACATGCAAACACCGCACCGAAACTCCTGAGCTCCCTGACTCAAACACAAAACCTTCTAGTGAGGCAATTATTCATTTCCCAAACAGCTTAATCCACATTAGGTTTGTGGGGAGGCTGGCGCCCATCTCAGCTGACTCTGGAAGAGAGTAGAGTACACCCTGGATGGCGAAAAGCAGAAACATGAGGACGTCTATGCAGCTACTCTTGTCGAAAGTCAACAATGGTTCTTTCACATGAACCTCTCCCCATAGACAGTGAGAGACATGGCCGATATTTGATAACCCAGTTAGCTGCACTGGGGGGGACAGTGACAACCCGTTCAGAGTGGGGCTTGAACCCCCCAACCTTGGAATAAGTGATCCAGCACCTTTACCACCAGGCCAACACTGCCCTGAGGCAGAAATGCTGGCCAATATGCCACCATGGCACCCCTAGATTTACAACAATCATAATAACTTGTGGTTATTGGAAGTACAGGGATCCCTCACTTTCCACGGTTAATTTAGACTGAGACCCCTGCGACCGCCGATTTCCACAAAGTAGGATCAACCCTCCCTGACTGACTGACTGATGTATACGTACATATATATATATATATATATATATATATATATATATATATATATATATATATATATATATATATATATATATATATAAATAAAAGGACAGGACAAAGACTTTCTATTGAAACTCCATTTATCTTCTATATTCTTCTATAATCACCTGAAGAGAGAGGATGGTTTCACCACCCCGCGAAACAGATCTGTAGTGATAAATGGAGTTTCAATAGAAAGTCTTTGTCCTGTCCTTTTATTTTTGTTATTTGTTCTACCAAAAAGTATTGAGCACTCTCCTACGGAAGGATCTACTCAGAAAATCCTTTCTCTCTCTCTCTCTCTCTCTCTCTCTCTCTCTCTATATATATATATATATATATATATATATATATATATATATATATATATATATATATATATATATATATATATATATATATATATATATATATATATATATATATATATGTGTGTGTGTGTGTGTGTATATATGTGTGTGTGTGTGTGTGTGTGTGTGTATATATATGTGTGTGTGTGTGTGTGTGTGTGTGTGTGTGTGTGTGTGTGTGTATAATATCAATAAATACATATCCAACACTATAAATGCTTATAATAACAATTAAACATTCAACAATAATGCATACAATGTAAATAAAATATAACTACACACACACACACACACACACACACACTCAGATGCACACCTCACATAAAAATGTAAGTAGTTTTGTTGGGGGGTTTTGGGTTGTTTTTTCTCTTCCCTATTTTTCCTTAATTTTCTTTATTTTTTAAATTTTTATGATTATTTTTGAAAAACCCGCAATGCACTGTAGCCGCAGGAACTGAAGCACGAAGTAGCGAGGGATCCCTGTAGTTGAAAAGCTTCCTGGATTGGCTGGGAAAGTGTTGTGTGGATTGCACTGATCCACTTTACTTCCTCTGTACAGAATCAGGGCTTTGTTTGAGTACAAAAAAAAAACAAAAAAACTAAAAAACACAAAACAAAACAAAACAAAAAAAACAGCCATCACGTCCAACGCTTTTGAATTAGATTTTATAAGTGCAGCTTTAATGCTAACTAAAACTATTTATTCAACTTGGTTATGAGGTGTTAGCAGAGACATTCTAGCCTGAGGCCTTATCACAGACAAAGCTCAGAGGGAGGGATGTACAGCCCAAACAAAAAAACATTCATAAGTCGTTCATTATAGGCATTTTAAAATGGCAGCTTGACTCCACGACGCAGTAAGGTTTATTTACGTGGGCAGTATTATTATTATTATTTTATTATTATTTTATGTTATTATGTTATTATTTTATTATTTACGTGGGCAGTATTATTTACGTGGCTTGGTGCTAAAGGTGCTGGATCACTGATCCGAAGATTGGGGGTTCAAGCCCCACTCTCCATGGATTGTCACTGTCCCCCCAGTGCAGCTAACTGGGTTATCAAAGGCCGGCCATGTCTCTCACTGTCTATGGTATGAGGTTCACGTAAAAGAAGCATTGCTGAGTTTCAACAAGAGTAGCTGCATAGCCGTCAGCGTGTTTCTGCCCTGTGATGGCCAGTGAGCTATCCAGGAGGGATTCTGCTCTCGCTAAGATGCAAGATGCAAGGCCCAGTGATGCCAGAAGCATGTCAACACACCAGTAACCAGTATTTTTATAATTTATTATTATGTGAGTTCTCCACCCATCAGGAGTATATTTTGTGTATACAGTTTCTCTTCTATAAATCAAAGTGCATCATGAAACCCGCTAACCCTGGGTTTACACTGATGCACAATGTCCGCAATCTCTCTCTTAAAAAAAAAAAAAAAAAAAAAAAACCTAATAAATAAATAAATAAAAATGAGGTGCTCCATGATTTATGAGCACACTTGGAGGTGCAATTGTGGAATAAAAAGAGCGCAGCTTGCATCCAGGAGATGAAGCGTAAAGGAATCATGTTACCAAGTTAATTAAGATCTCATACGATGGTACATCAATGTCTGTTACACTCTGTTAAGGTCTGTTTAGGTCCAGTAAGCTCTCCCGCGCTGTTCGGTACTTTCCACGTTCTATCATGATTTCTGTCAAATCATCACACGGCGGGATAATCATCATCACTCAAACATTTTGCCACGATCAGCGCCATCACTCATAGCACAAGATTCCACCAAGTTCCCTCAAGATCATCACGATGAGATCCCACGACCCGTTTGCTTATCATTATTCAAACTTAACTCGTGGAGGTCCCAGGTCCGGATACCTGATTTATTTCCTGCACATCAATCAATCTGCCGGTGCCATATAATAAAACTTATTAATAAACTACACTGTGCTATGATGGTGGCATGGTGGGGTAGTGGTTAGCACGTCCACCTCATAGGAAGAAGGTCCTGGGTTTGATTCCCAGCTTGGGTGTTTCTGTGTGGAGTTTGCATGTTCTCCCCGTGCTTGCGTGGGTTTCCTCCAGGTTCTCCGGTTTCCTCCGACAGGCTAAGAACATGCACAGTAGGTTAATTGGCTTTTATAAATCAATCCTAGGTGTGAGTGTGAGTATGAATGGTTGTATGGGTGTTGGCCTGGTGAGCTGTCCAGAGGGTACCCCGCCCCCACCTGAAGTCAGCTGAGATGGATGCCAGCCTCCCCGCGACCCTAATTAGGATTAAGTTATTCAGAAAATGAATGGATGAATGACTGTGCTATGGCAACTTCAATGGCTCACAACCAGAGTGGTGTAACCAACAAAAAGCTGTTTTTACAAACAACAATAATAATAATAATAATAATAATAATAATAATAATAATAAAAATCTCAAGGACACTGTTTACAATGCTTCAAAGTCATATGAACCATAAAGGGACCATTCTGGCATGTATAGTTCTCAGCCCTTCAATTACATCCTGACAAAGCAGTTTTCAACAAAAAACCCATAATCATACACCAGACTATGAATCCCACATGTGCTTGTTGAACACATCATCCCCGATGAAATCCCCCTTTTTCTGGCATAATATCCTCCACTCTTCTTGCAAGCCTTTTCACTGTATTCTCCCATGTGGTTGTGGGGTTTTGTGATCATTCAACCATAAGTACTTTAGTGAGGTCACGCACTGATGATGGCAAGGACACCTGAGGTAGAGTCAGATTTCCACTTCATCCCTATAGTATTCCATCAGGTTGAGGTCAGGGATGTATGCTCGGCACTTATGTTTTTTTTTTCCTTAGATTTAGCGACCCATGTTTTTTTTTTTTTTTTTTTTTTTTTTTTTTTTTAAGCGGCCTCATGCGGGGACATGCTTTAGGCCGTGTATTTCCATTGAGGAGATCATGTAATGCTATAACATACACATATTTTTTTCTGTAGCAGAATATTTCATCGAAACAGGTTGATGAAAGGATGTTAGTCAGATGACTTCAGATGTGGGGCTGTCGATCCTAAATTACATGCATGATTCATCAGCTCAATTTCCACTTCTTTTTTACATCATGCAGCAATTTGATGCATAGTAAAGTAAATTCCTTTGGGCGTTTTACACCCGAGCTTAGTGGCTCATTAGGCCGGTGCTTATCCCTGGTTTGCGTAACGTGAAGGTACCGGGAGTTCAACTCCTCCTGGATGGGACGCTAGTCCATCGCAGGTTACCTTCCCAGTATATTTGTACTGGTACCTATTTATACTGCTGGGTGAACAGAGGCACATTTCTGGTTAAGACCTTGGCCAGAGGTCTTAGCACAATGAAGGTCTAACTGGGATTTGAACACACAACCTCCCGATAATAAGCGCAGCACACTCACCACTACTCTACCGACCCCACAAGTAGCTTAATGTGCATGAGGATGGTGGGGTACATATAAAAATGGGCAGCATGGAGGCCAAGTGGTTAGCACATCCACCTCATATCAGAAAGGGGCCCGAGGAGAGGGTAGGGGGGGGGCGGTGTTTATGTGTGGAGTTTGCAAGTTGCCTCATGTGTGTACTCATGTGTGTATAGATTTCCTGTGGGTACAAAGACATGCACGTGAGGCTAAATGACTGTACTATGGAACCCACCCAAGCACGGGGAGAACATGCAGACTCCACACAGAAACACCCGATCTGGGAATCGAACTCAGGACCTTCTTGCTATGATGCGAACGTGCTAACCACTACGAAGTTTGGCGTATGAACCTATATATTTATATTCTTTTCTTAACTGGTCGTACTCGACTCAACATGTTTGCGCTGCACTCTAATCAACATATTTATTGCGAGTCCTCTGTAGTAGAACCAGCTCTAGGCCTGTCTACACATTTCCTCTCTCTCTCTCTCTCTCTCTCACAGACACACACACACACACACACACACACACACACACACACACACACACACACACACACACATATACACACACACACACATATGTATATATATATATATATATATATATATATATATATATATATATATATATATATATATATATATATATATATATATATATATATATATATATACACACACATATTTCTTTCTATTTTTTTCTCTCTCTCCAGAAATAAGCTCAAAATGAACCAGAGGTCAGTATTCTGGCAGAGGAACTCATACACAAGTGCCGAAAAGCAGCAATAATCCTTTTTAATTTGTTTTCAGATCAGGCTTGGGGAACTGTGAGTTCTCTCCCTCTGTGAGAAACGTGGGCAGGGACAGCTGTCTTCCCTTCCTCTGCTTTCTAATCCAGGTTCTGCTGCTGCTGTTGCTAATGCCGCTACTGCCGCTCGCGTTTTGATGAATTATGGTTCCTCTTTAGCAGCCAGTGCTACAGAATCACACACAGCGTGAGTGAGAGCTGTGCTTTGCAGCTTTGTCCATTTTTTTTTTTTTTCATGGCGAGATAAGAGAGCGAGAAAGAGAGAGGGGTGTGGAGGGGGGGGGGGTGTAAACATCAGTATGCATGTGGGCTTGCTTTCAAATCAAAACAAAAGCCCTGTAATTGAGTTTGGGGCGTCCCCCCTTTCTCCTTCATGTGATAGCAAAGGTTAAGTTATGAAAATAAATAAATAAATAAATATTTCCAAGTGTATATATTGCTGCCTTGCAGTCTTTTGCACTTTGAAAGACACAATTTATTAACACTTTATTTATTTCTCCATCATTTTACGCGAGTGATGGTGCCCATCTTGAGACACAGAGGGGGTTTAAAAGGCACAGAAACAAAGCAAGCTAGCAGCAGGTTGGCAGCACAGGCAGGGTGGCTGGCGTCTCTTTAATCCATCCGTGCTGCCTTCCTGATAAATCGGAGCGCTAGCTTCATTTTTATCCCTCCCTCACCAGTTGCTTGGCTCAGGAGTAATGAATGACTTTGATGCGATATCCAAAGCTCTGGGATTAGAACCCCATCTGCCTGGCAAGTACTGTATTCAGGCTATCGCCAAGACCATGAGATGCCACCCTCCTGGGGCATGTGGACGCACAGTTAGCATGAAACGTCCACATGCTTTTTGGAAAATAGCAGAAAAGACGCTCACCCTGACCAACCATGTGGCCCTTAGGAAAACTGCTTGATACTCAAAATCCCAGCAACTCCCACTGAGCTCTGTGGGGGATTGAACTTGTGAACAATAGGAAACAGATTGGCACCTGAGTGGCTTCTGGCCCAGACATGCCAAAAGACCGCTGGCTAAACTGTCACATCTTTTCCAGAAACACACAAAAGCCCCTTTATTATTAAAGGTGGACATAATTTGGAACCGTCTACCAGGTTCTCATCCCTCCAAATTAAAAGTCAGTGACACGTTTAAGTGCCCTGTTGATTGATCCTACCCTGCCCTGCCATAGTGTGCATGCATGTGTCCTCATAAAACAACATGATTTTACTGTTTTGTTACCTTTATTAGTACCGTCACCTTATTCACAATAAATTATTGTACAAGGATCCCTCACTTTCCGCGGTTAATTTGGACTGAGATCCCCACGTGACCATCGAAATTCGCGAAGTAGGATCACCCCCCCACACACACACACTCCACCCCTGACTGATGTATACGTACATGTAGATGTATATATAATATCAATAAATACCTATTCAACATTAAAAAATAACATAAGATGTACATAATATATAAATACACACACATACAGATGGTATTGCATGAGAAGAAGACGACACACATACATACACGCACATGCACACACAGATGCAACTATGTAAGTATTATTGGAAGATTTTGGGTTGTTTTCTGTTTTGTGTTGGTTTAAGGTATGACACAGCCACATGAAATGAAGCACGAAGTAGCGAAGGATCCCTGTATAACATACTATTGTTAAGCAGACATGCTACACCCATCGTTGGCCACACCCACGTAAAGATTTCCACCCAACCTGGATGGAACACTTCCCAAACCGAGTCCCAGCTATCATTTGATTTTTGGAATATCAAAGTCAGAGGTCAAATATCAAGGTGAAGGTCAAGGCAAGGTTGGAGTTTGAGTGTTTATAACTCAGTGTTCATTCAGTATGAAACATGGAGCACTAATTTTGTTACTACCAGGCAGTGGTGGCCCAGTGGTAAGGTGCTGGATTACCGATCCCAAGGCTGTAAAAGGTTCAATCCCCACTGTCAATGGTTGTCACTGCTGTCCTCCGGTGCAGCTAACTGTGGGTTACTGTTGGTGCAGCTAACTGTGGGTTAACAAAGGCTGGCCGTGACTCTCCCACTGACTGTGGTGAGAGGTTCGCGTAAAAGAACCATCGCTGACTTTTTTCAAGAGGAACTGCATAGCTGTCAGCGTGTTTCTGCCCTGCGATGGCCTGGTGAGCTGTCCAGGGTGTACACTGCCCTCACCTAAAGTCAGCTTAGAGGGGCGCCGGCCTCTCCATGACCCTAATTAGGATTAAGCGGTGACGGAAAATGAATGACCTTGGGTGGCCTTGAAAGGTCAAACCTCAGTCAGCTCAAAGATTCTTGAAACAAGAGAGTATGTTTTAGTTGCTTTGGTCATGGATAATGATTGATTGACTGATTGGGTTTTTACACCCGAGCCTAGCGGCTCATCAGGCCGGTGTGCTTACCACTGGTTTCCGTAGCATGAAGCAGGAGTTCAACTCCTCTTGGATGGGACGCTAGTCCATCGCCGGTTACCTTCCCAGTATATTTTAACTGGTACCCATTTATACTGCTGGGTGAACAGAGGCACACTTGTGGTTGAGACCTTGCCCATGGATCTTAGCACAGTGAGGGTCTCAGTAGGATTTGAACTCACAACCTTCCGATCATGAGCCCAACACTCTAACCACTAAAGCATATTATAAAACAAGAACATGGGTAAATGAAACCAATACCCATAGGGGGGCATTTTGATCCATTCTGCATCGCGCTGTTTTGCACCCTTACACTTTGGCATATATATATATATATATATATATATATATATATATATATATATATATATATATATATATATATCTAGAGAGAGAGAGAGAGAGAGAGAGGATTTTCTGAGTAGATCCTTCCGTAGGAGAGTGCTCAATACTTTTTGGTAGAGCAAATAACAAAAATAAAAGGACAGGACAAAGACTTTCTATTGAAACTCCATTTATCACTACAGATCTGTTTCGAGGGGTGATGGGACCATCCTCTCTCTTCAGGTGATTATAGAAGAAATTAGAAGATTATATTCTTCTATAATCACCTGAAGAGAGAGGATGGTTTCACTACCCCTCGAAACAGATCTGTAGTGATAAATGGAGTTTCAATAGAAAGTCTTTGTCCTGTCCTTTTATTTTTGTTTTATATATATATATATATATATATATATATATATATATATATATATATATATATATATATATATATATTTATTTATTTATTTTTTTTTGTAGATTATGTAGATTATGTAGATATTCCAACATGCAAATCCTGGTCCATTGTTACAATTCATTTTCTGAACTGTTTAATCCTAATTAGGGTCATGGGAAGGCTGGCACCCATCTCAGCCAACTCCGGTCAAAGCTGGGGTACTCCCTGGACAGCTTGCCAGGCCATTGTAAGGCCAACACTCACAAAACCACTCACACTTAGAGGTGATTTGGAACAACCAATTAACCTACTGTGCATGTTTTTGGACTGTCGGAGGAAACCCGAGTCCCTGGAGGAAACCCACACAAACACAGGAAGAAAATACAAACTTTACACAGACACGCCCAAGCTGGGAATCGAATCCAGGGCCTTCTTGCCGTGTTTAAGACATGCTAACCACTACCTCACCATGCCGCCCCATTGTTACTAAGACAAAAATTATCATGTACTGGGGAACATTCTAAAGATTTACGTGCTCGAGTTTAGTTACCGCTACGCCCGCTAGACATCAATTTACTTGTTTGGGCCTGAGAAGGACACAGAAACAGCACACCAGCTCATGATTGACAAACTTTTATTATTCTTCAGACTTTCATAGACATTTTCTGGGGTAAGGGTAACAACAGGATCGGTCAGTTCAAAGGAAGCACGATACGCAGTTCACACAGTATATGCGAGCTACAGTGCAGTTATCAGAAGAGGCGTGGCTAGTTAAAGTGCATTCACTCTTTGCAGGATGTCTGATTTCTGCTTATGTTGCTTGCTTTACAGAAATAAAAGGGCAAATTGAGTGTGTGCTGTAACGTGCAGTTAAATCTCAGTTGCAGTGATTTCCCAACGATAAAGACATAATATGATGTTATTTCTCTGTGCTGTATTACTGTATAATAACACAAAATACTCATGACATTGAGAACGCAAATTAAATAGCAACCATAACAGAACATAAAATCAACAAATGGATACTCCTCCTCTTTTGATACTAGGACCCCTGATTTTGGGTTTGTTTTTGTTTGTTTTTGTTTTTTTTGTTTTTAAAGAAAACCACAAAGCAAGTCAGAGAATCTGAGTGCTTCAGGGTTTGAGTAGATTTTGATTTGGAGCTGCATTGAGGGCAACTGCTTATTTTAAGACAAAAGATCGGGGAAAGCATTTTTCTTGACAGTGGCAAGCTTCCAGTTTTCCGCTGCAGCTTCGCAAAGCTGTTTTTAACGAACAGGGAAATCCCAGAATGTTAAGTGCAGACAATGGAGACACAGTGTATGGGATAGCGGCATTGCGGAATTTACACACACACACACACACACACACACACACACACACACACACACACACACACACACACAAACACATTGAGCGCTATCAGTCAAGCATAACAGCTTGTCTGTTCTCCTAATTGCGGCCTGTTCGATTATGCTGATTTATTTGCTAATATCATTAATGCCAACGAGCAGGCGTGAGCTGTTCTCATGCATGTAGTGCTCTCATCTGCCACTCAGCTTCTCTGAAGTGATAAGTGGGTTGTTTTATTTTTACATTATTTTCTGTGCAAAGAAAGGAGAGAGAACAGGATTGCAGACACTCCACAGTTCGCTCTATAAAGCCTTGCTGTGCAAAGCATCGTGTTGGACTTTGATAGATCGACTCCACCTCTCTCGCCGACAACGAAATAGCTGTTTTATTTTGGTTAGATTTTTTTTTTCCCCTCCCCCTGTACTGTTCTGACTGCATCCCATTCCACAGCTCCTACCCCTCACTTATGACCTGCAGCAGCACTTTGCTCTCCTGCTGAAGTGTACAAACCATGATTGATCTGCAAGGTTCCGTAAACAACCGCTTATGTTTGTTACAGTGACCTTGCACCCGAACTGGATGTGTGGCGTTGGCTCTGTTTAGCTTATTTAACAAAAAATAAATAAATAAATAAATAAATAAATAAACAGCCGTATGCTGTATTTACTCTGTCCTTTAGCATTTAATATTTAGTGGACTTCTTTGTACAGTTTTTTTTATTTATTTATTTATTTTTAATGTGGATTTACTCTGGTTTTGTTTTATTTATTGATTTATTCATTCATTTATTTATTTATTTATTGTGCACTGACTATTTAGTTCTCCTCTTGTTATCAGATCACATTGCTTTTTTTTTTTTTCTTTTCCTGCCAAATAATCATTCATTCATTCATTTTCTGAACCACTTCATCCTAATTAGGGTCTCGAGGAAGCTGGCGCTCATCCCAGCCGACTCTGGGTGAAGGCAGAGTAACACCCTGGACAGCTCGCCAGGCCACCGCGGGGCAGAAATACGCTGTCGGCTATGCAGCTTCTCTTGTCCAAAGTCAGTAATGGTTCGTTTACATGAACCTCACACCATATAAACAGTGAGAGACATGGCCGGCCTTTTAGAACCCAGTTAGCTGCACTGGGGAGGGAGGGAGGCAGCGACAACCAGTTGATACTGGGGCTTGAACCCCCAAACCTTAGGATCAGTGATCCAGCAACTCTACCCCCAGGCCAACCCCGCCTCAAAACAATCATCCGTATGCTTTTTCACTGATATATTAGACTGATTTACTTATTTTCTTTCATTTACTTCCCCCACAATGATGTTTGGTTTGCACTTCTGTTTGGTCTATTCAAGCTCATTGAAACTCTCATATCCCACTCATCTGCTCAGCTGCTTACTCCTGCTCAGGCCACAGAGAGGCTGGAGCATATATCAGCCAACACTATATGAAGGCAGGGGCAGTGGTGGTCTAGTGGTATAAGGCTGATCCAAAGGTTGGGGGTTCGAGTACCACTCTCTACAAGGTTGTCACTGCCCCCCCCCCCCCCCCAAGGGCAGCTAACTGGGTTATCAAAGGCCGGCCATGTCTCTCACTGTCTATGGTGTGAGGCATGTAAAAGAACCATTGCTGACTTTCGACAAGAGTAGCTGCAAAGCCATCAGCGTGTTTCCGCCCTGCGATGGCCTGGCGAGCTGTCCAGGGTGTACGCTGCCCTCGCCCTGAGTTGGCTGGGATGGGCACCAGCCTCCCCGCGACCCTAATTAGGATGAAGTGGTTACAGAAAATGAACTGAACTGAACTATATGAAGGCAGGGTATATCCTGAACAGAACCCCAAACCATTATAGGGCAACACACACATTACCATCCCCGGTTACACTCATACGTCAAGGACATTTGGAACAGCCAATTAGCTTGCAGCTCACGGGGCAATAGCCTGTGCTTGCGTAGGTTACACAGAGTATTCCAGTTTCCTCCAAATTCACAATGCTGTGAGCTGAACAGTAATCCATTTGATTGCTATTCCACTTTAATGAGAAAAAAAAAATCCAAATGTTCATTGTTGTTGTTGATGATGATGATGAGATGATGATGATTTACATATAAAGCAACTGTTCTCTTTGAATTAAAGTGTTCATGTTATTTTAAACTATAATGCGAGATGCAAATTATAATTGAGGAAACCTGCTCCTAAATACTTCAAGCTCCTTTTGTTATGGCCCTGACTTCATTAACATCAGCAGAATTCTCACTGATAACATCACAGTGTGGAATAAAGTCAGAAACAAAAGTACATTCATTTAAATCTTTGGTGTTTTTATGATACAGCATATATTTATGTTTCATCGTGTTTGTACTGGAAAACCTAGCACAGAGTCCTGAGTCCTAGTCAACAGCCCCCCCACCCCCCACCCCCGATAGAATGGATCTGGGATTGAAGGTTCAGCTTTAATATCAGAGAGAGAGAGAGAGAGAGAGAGAGAGAGAGAGAGAGAGAGAGATTGAACCGAAGTGTGTGTGTGTGTGTGTGGGGGTGTGTGTGTGTGTGTGTGTGTGGGGGCTTCCAGATAAACAGGGAAGGTTACGGTTCATAGTAGGAACATCTCACAAACTTCATGTACACAACTCCATTTTACAGATTCACCCATGCCACAGTGTCTGATCTGACATCCTGCCTCAACACGGATCTCTAATCCCTGCCTCGCGTCATCAAGAGAATCTGATTACCTCGGATATACAGCAAACATAATTCAGCAAAGGAACAGAGTCGTTTCAATCATCTGGACGAATATTGTATTGAACTATACAGCGCACATCCCACTAATAACTTAACAGTAGAGATTTTGAACAAACAAAAGTATAAATACATATATATTTTTTATTATTTACTGCACTGATTTGTATTTTAAATATAGTATTGAAAATAATCATTAAAAATCCAATATTATTAAAAATCAGTATTTTTATTATTATTATTTTATTTATTTTTTATTTTTTTAAATTACATACGGTGGCAGGACCCGGGCAATGGTGGCCTGGTGGTAAGGTGCTGGACCACTCGTCCCAAGGTTTGGGGTTCAAGCCCCATTGTTAACGTGTTTCTGCCCTGCGATGGCCAGGTGAGCTATCCAGGGTGTACTCTGCCCTCACCCAAGTCAGCGGAGATGGGTGCCAGCCTCCCCGTGACCCCAATTCGGATTAAGCGGTTCAGAAAATGAATGAATGATGGTGGCAAGTTGGTGTAATGGTCAGCAGTCAGCATGTTCACTAATAGCAGGAGGTTCCTGGATTCATGTCTCGGGCTCTGTGAGGTCATCTCTGTGCGGAGTTCACATGTTCTGCCCATGCTTGCATGACCACCGCTAGTTTTCACCCATAATCCAAGAACATGCACACTGGGCTATTTGGCTGTTTCAGATTGCACGTATTTATGAATGTGAGTTTGAATGAGTGTGTGTGTGTGTGTGTGTGTGTGTGTGTGTGTGTGTGTGTGTGTGTGTGTGTGTGTGTGTGTGTGTGTGTGTGTGTGTTGCTGTTCAAGATGTACTGAACAAGATGGTTTTGCCCAGAGTCAGCTGAGGTAAGCTCCATGTAAGATGAAGCAATATGAGACTTTACACGGCATCACCAGGCTGTGCGCGAGATTCAGACACAGGCCTTTCTCAATGTGAAGTGGCCATGCTAAGCAGTACGCCACCGCGCCGCTCACATCCAAATCACATTCAGGAATGATTTTGCATTCCTTTGAAATTTTTCTGCACTTGAACTTCATGGGTTATTATGTTTTATTATTTATCTTTTTTTGTTGTTTTTCCAATTCGGTGTGAGAAAGTTCAGTTGGGGTTGATGGGTTGACGGGTTTGGGGGTTCGGGGTTTGGGGTATCCAAAGCACATTACAGTCTAATTGGATGAGTACCTTTTGCTGCATTCCTTTGTTTAATGATGTGTATACGTTGTGTGTGTGACTTTAATTATTGTTGATACATCATTTTTAAGCTTTGCTGATACATCCATGCCAGTGATGCTGTTTAATTGAGAGCATTTACATTCACGTTTTTTTTTTTTTTATCCACGTGTGTGAAAAGGGCACATCTTTTTTTTACATTTAAGTTCTTCCTTTTCACTCATCACTGGCTGACAGCAACTTGACTGCAATTTCCATGACATTATCTAGTAATTTAGCAATTTGTCGTGCCACCTCAATGCAGTATTACTCTGCCTGTCAGAGATAACGTCACTCACACTCGGCAATTAAAAGTCCTTCAACTCAGCCCTCAGCCTTCCTGCCAACTTTTTCACTGCCGTCAGTTTGGCGTTGGAGGAGGTAGATTAAGTCGTGTGCTTTGCAAACTCGAGCATGTCATTATTAAGCAGCAAATCATGCTGATTGTGTGCACATGGGCTTGAAGCTCGTGGCATCCTGTTGACGAATCGACCCCCAGGAGGCAGATTGTCTTTTTAAGAGACATAAATCAACAGCCATACATAGGCATGTTTTTTTTTTTGTTTTGTTTGTTTGTTTTGTTTTGTGTTTTTTTTTTTTTTTAGGTTTTTATTTTTTTTAATTAATTATTATTATTATTATTTTTAATGCATAAATTAACAGATTAATCACAGGATCCCTGGCGTCATGTACTTGAGATGTGAAATGTAAAATCTAAAGTTAACATGCAAGTCCAGGTCAGGCATGGCTACCCTGTGTATAGCCAAAAGTATGTGGACACTTACGATTCACAGTCAAGAACACATTGCACTCAAACCTTTGTCCCATCAACAGCATCTTCTTCTGTTTAATCCGAATAAATCTAATTTATTCATCTGTTTGTTTAATTGGGCATATATTATACATATTCATTCATTCATTCATTCATTTTCTGAACCACTTAATCCTCATTAGGGTCGTGAGGAGGCTGGTGCTCGTCTCTGTCGTACACAAACGTGATTTTACAAATTCCCCATGGGGCACCAGCTTTCCTTCCAGAGGATACAGTCATTATCTACTGAGCTGTGAAGTCATGCTTGTGATGATTGCATTGATTGAATCTTTATGATCTTTTTCGAACTGGCTGTCAACAAGACTATTCATACTGAAACAGAAATAAATGAGATGTCTGGGATGGCGTGCAGGGGGGGCTCAAGGTGGAATTTCATGAATCCTCTTTCTCTGAAACAAAGCCATGCTTTGCCATTCTATTGGTTATTTCTTGCCATGAATGAGCAATGTAATAAACCTTTTATTACTGGAATAATGTGATCTGAAATCTATTAAATTAATTAATGCAGTTAGATCAAGGACAGTAGAATTAATTTAGCCACAAATCTTCATTACTTTCAGAAATGTAAGAGTTAGTCTTGGTTTATGGGAAAAAAAAAAAAAAAACAATTCGTTAGCTGAGGTATATATATATATATATATATATATATATATATATATATATATATATATATATATATATATATATATATATATATATATATATATATATAGTGATAACTCAGCGAACAAATTTAATCCATTCCAAGGGTGAGCTCGTAAGCTGAAAAGCTTGTTAGATAAAACAATTATTCCCATAGAAAATAACAGAAAACCAATTAATCCGTTCCAACCCCCTCCCAAACTCATATAACCTGCCACATACATGTATATTTGACCTAATATATTAAAGATAAATATGTAAAAACAATAAATATTTAATAATAATAATAATAATACAAGTACATTAACATTAATAATAATTAATGATAAAAAATAATAAAACAAGAATAAACAATAAGTGTACTGACCCTTCCAGTCATCAACTGTGGTGAAGATGTCACGTGCGCAGGCAGGAAGTGATACATAACAGAGGAGGTGGAGAATTGTGTGCGTGTGCATGCTAAAAATGTCAGCAAGGAAAGGCTCGTGGTGAGCTCCCACAAGGGCAGCGCTTCTCAAATAGTGTGGCACGAACCCCTTAGGGGGCATGGTGTGTTGCCGGGTGGGCACGTATGACCCTGCGGAACATGCTTTTTTTCCCATGCTGTTCTAGAATTAAGTGTCATTGCGCATCCACTACAGTAGTTGGCAGTGGCGCTCTCATTGTTGTGTTATGATGTAGTGAAAAAGCCCCAAGCAAACGATATAAGTGCAGTAAACACTAGTTATAGTCATGCGTGGAGCACTGGGGGGGGGGGGGGGGGATTTCCCCCCCCCCCTTTCTTTCTCGAGGGAGTGTCACAGAAAATAATTGAGAAGTGCTGTCATAAAACATTCTCAAAGCGCGGAGGGATGCACAGGGAGGGAGAGCTTGTAAAGTAAATTTTTGCTTGTTGGATGGAGCAGATTTTGGTGGGAACGAAGCTTGCATCATGGAAAAATCGTTCACTTCCTACTTGTAACCACTACCACCTGGTGCTCCTCTCACTTTTTACCACGTGCATTTGTTCAGGTTTCCGTTCAGTCTAGTGGGTGGAAGGGGGTTTGATGCACTTCCCTGAGATCAATTTCTAATTAGCATCACTAAATGGAGGGAATGTGTGTATTTAGTGAGTTGGGATGTTAACAAGCCACCAAAGGTTCCCACATGACTTATATTCCAGAAACAGAAACGGAGAGACATTAAACCCTCATTTTTAGGGTCAAATAAACTTTTGAGGTATGTAGTAGTTAAACTCGTGTGATGGCCAGGTGTTGCAAGAGGGGAAGGGAGGGGAGGCCAAATTTACTATTATTGTATTATTATTAAAATAACTCATCATAATAAGTCTATACATGTAATTTATGAAAATACTAAAGATCTGAGTTAACCACGAGCTACTCTCTGTATTCGAGCATATATTGAGTAGCCTTTCTCTACCAGACTACCTGGAGGAAACCATAGCACCCGGAGGAAACTTACGCAAGCATGGGGCGACTTCCAAACTCCACACAGAAATTCCCAAAACCCGGAAACTTAATCAGATACCCTCTTGCTGTGAGCTTAGCACTATGCCACTGTGCTACCCTGATTTTAATATAATTAAGCACACACACACACACACACACACACACACACACTTGGTAGATGCCTTCTGCCACACAAGGATTCTGCCGAATTAGTTCACATGAAGTTACAAAACATTCAAATATTCCGTCAGTCATAATCGATGGATCTTAAATCCAACCGTATAGCTTTCATTTGAATTTACATGACGTTGGAAACCAGAATTTAACTCGAACCTGCAACCTCCTGTTTACCTGCAAAGAATCTCAACATCAGAGCTAACAGCTGAAATGCAGAATGCTAAACTCTGATTTTTTTTTTTTAATGCGAGGCACAGCTGCGTAACGTCTAATCCAACTGTTCACTGCCGTGTTTGCACAGATGCCTGCAAAAGTTTGAAAGCATTAATTCATTCAGTTTTAGCTCCCACATGTGAAGAGCTGTAAGAAGTCGAATGCCAAAAGTGAAGTCACTGGCTCCACTGGATCCTTTACTGTGATTACACCAAAAAACCCCAAAAAACAAAGTGGATTTGTGTCTGATTTTGCATGCCTTGCACAATGGAGATGCACTGACTCACTCACTGACTCACTTACTGACTCATTTGCTGAGCCACTCAGTCCTACTGAGGTCGTGGGAAAGCTGGAGGCTATTCCAGCTGACACTGGACAAAAGCGGATTACATTCCAAAACAGCACGCTAGACCATCACAGGGCCATAGACATGCACTGAAAAAGATTTTAAATACATTTTGCAAATTACTTCAATGCAAATATTAATGTAAAGATTCAGGCACAGGGGACATACGGGGCTGGATTACTGATCCCATGGTCAGGGGGTTCAAGCCCAACTATGGACGGGTGATTACTGCTGTCCCTCAGTGCAGCTAACTGGGTTATCAAAGGCCGGCCATGTCTGTCACTGTCTATGGTCAGAGGTTTATTTAAAAGAACCATTGCTGACTTTCGTCAAGAGAAGCTGCATAGCCGCCTCATGACCCTAATAAGGAAGAAGTGATTCAGAACATGAATGATGAATGAATTCATGCACGGGTGGCACGGTGGCACAGTGGTTAGCACATCTGCTTCACAGAAAGAAGGTCCTCGGTTTGATTCCTCGACTCATGGCCTTTATCTGTGGTATTCACCACATGCTCACGGAGGTTTATATATATATATATATATATATATATATATATATATATATATATATATATATATATATATATATAGAGAGAGAGAGAGAGAGAGAGAGAGAGAGAGCTATATAGAGCTGGAGGTTGCGGAGATGAAAATGTTGAGGTTCTCTTTGGGAGTAACGATGGTGGATAGGATCAGGAATGAGTCCATCAGAAGGACAGCACATGTAAGGTTTTGGTTGGAGACAAAGTCAGAGAGGCTAGATTGAGATGGTTTGGACATGTACAGAGGAGGGATAGTGAGTATATTGGTAGTATGTAGTAGTTTGTGCTTCAGTTTCTGCGGCTTCAGTACATCAAAAATCCAAAAAATTAAGGAAAAATAAGGAAAAAGTTAAGGAAAATGCTGCAAAGCATGGCCAATTATGCAAAAACAAACAAACAAACAAACAAACAAACAAACAAAAAAAAACAACCAACAAAAAACAACCCAAAACTCCCCAACAAAACTACTTACATTTTTATGTGAGCTGTGCATCTGTGTGTGTGTGTGTGTGTGTGTGTGTGTGTGTGTGTGTATTTAGATTTTATTTAGATCTTATGCATTATTTTTGAATGCTTATTTGTTATTACAAGCATTTATAGCATTGAATATGTATTTATTGATATTATATACACATATACATGTACATATACGTCAGTCAGGGAGGCCGATCCTACTTCGCGGAAATCGGTGGTTATGGGGTCCTTTTATATATATATATATATATATATATATATATATATATATATATATATATATATATATATATATATGAGGATCCATATATATATATATATATATATATATATATATATATATACAAGTTTCCACTAACCCCTGGGAGTGTTGGTGTGGATGGTTGTATGTATACAATAGTCTGGTGAGCTGTTAAGGGTGTAGCCCACCTTTATGTAAAATTTGTTAAGATGGACACCGGCCTTCCCTCCAAACTAATTCAAATTAAGTGGCTTTAAAAACAAATGAATGAACAAATAAAAGAGATTCAGGCGCTGCATAAAACTGGAGCTCCAGATAGGTATCCCCACTGTGTCCAAGACTGGTGCTATAGGAGTGGAACGGCTCCTTTAAGGCCACAAACATTGTTAGTGTGCATGATGAGTGTGTGGTGAGAGAGAGAGAGAGAGAGAGAGAGAGAGAGAGAGAGAGAGAGAGAGATGGAGATGGAGATGCATTGTTTTTGGAGAAGGGAGAGAGAGAGTGTTGCTGTAAAGTTTTAGGAGTGGTGAATGTACAGTAAAGTCTCGGGTTGAATATTAATAAATCCTGCAGTTCTTTTGCATCAAGCAGTCTCTGTGTTGTGTTTCTCCACTGATGATGAAAAGGAAGGTTAATCCTGGAGTGAGCATCAACTTCACATTCCCATCGGTTTTAAATAAAATCAGGAAAAGTTCTGACTTTTTTAACATATTTTGCAGCCCATCGTCACGCAAGTCATTGATAGGTAACAATTTTAAGTAAGAGGTGATCATACTAGAGGTGTGGATGAAAACAGACTGATGCAAATGGCAAGTCCCGGTTATCGCTTTTTATTTTCAAAATGTTTTCAAATTTCTCTTGTGACATTCAAGACATCGAGTTTTGGTTGCCTGGCTCATGAACTCATTGTTTCACTCCTTTTCTGAACCGCCTCATCCTAATTAGGGTTGCGTGGAGGCTGGCGCCGATCCCAGCCAACTCCGGGCAAGGGCAGAGTACACCCTGAACAGCTCACTAGGCCATCGCAGGGCAGAAACACATTGACAGCTATGCAGCTTCTTTTGACGAAAGTCAGCAATGGTTCTTTTTCATGAACCTCACAACATAGACAGTGGGGGACATGGCCGGCCTTTGACAACCTAGTTGGGGAGGGGGGGACTTATCATAAAAATTTGAGAGGCATTTATATTAATGCGAATGTTGCAAATCGAGGCTCTAATATAGTGGACTCTCAGACTCCTCCCACGTATTCTGCGGCTGTCTTCAGGTTGCAAAGTTGTTCTTCTGCTCGCAAAGTAGTTGCTTTTCATTCGGAAAGACAAACAATAAGTTGGCGAATTCGACCTGGAACGTTTGAGACTTGCTGGCATCCACCACACTCTGTGTATTTTGTCATCATTTGTATTTTATTTGCACAAATAAAAAGCAAATGGTTTGAGAACAAAAAGCAAACAAAACATGACTTGATTTAGGACAGGAAATTCATTTATTTTCTACAAGGAACTGCAAACCAGTAGCAAATTATTTGCAAATCAGTCGCAGATTGTCATGTGGCTTTCTCATGACTTTCAAGCGATAGATGTATTTAAGTCACAAAATATCCACTATTGATGTCAGTTGCTTTTCTATCGAGCTTTCCAGGGTGTACCCTGCCCTCGCCCGGAGTTGGCTGAGAGGGATGCCAGCTTTCCCGCGACCCTAATTAGCAGGGGTCCCCAAACTTTTTCCTGCAAGGGCCACATAACTTTTCCCTTCTCTGATGGGGGCCGAGGTCAGTTTGTAACAGAAAAAGTGTGACAATTGCAGGGCTGCCTAAACATAAACATTTATTGTTTTCCAGTAAGCCACGCATAACCAAATATGAGTAACTATTTCTGGGACCTTCACAGAAAAAAGTCAGGACATATAATAATAAAATAAAAATAAATAATCATAAAAAAATCAACAACTTGCTATCAGCTGAACAACCTGAAAGCTGCCCAAACAGAGGACTGGTTCAGCCGAGCCTGGTGTACAAATGTATTCTCCTGAGCTGAGAGTTTGTCTGCTCGCATTTGGCCTTGCAAGCGATCATACTTGCCTTTGTGACGGGATTCAGAGTGTTGGCGCAGGGTGTATTCTTTGAATACAGCCACCGCATCTTGACAGATGATACAAATATTTTCTTTGCATTGAACAAAAAAAAAATAATAATGGGTCGTCCACTGCAGGTTAAATACCCTGCATTCTGAATCAATTTTTCTCTTTCATAACTTTTTCACCATTATTCCGTTCTATTTGACAGTGGAAAGTCTTAGATTTTTGTTTCGGGTTCAAATAGGGGCACAGACGGCAGAAGGGTGGAATAAAATGTCATGTTCTGGGTGTACATTAGTCTTGATTGTGTGGCCAGACTAAAAAAAAAAAAATAATCATAATGCATCTCTGGTATTGTTTATTACATTGCTCTGCCGGGTCAAATATGGAAGTGGGTAGTTTCTAAATGCTTAATTGTTATTACAAGCATTTGTAGCGTTGAATATGAATTTATTGATATTATATACACATACACATGTCCGTATACATCAGTCAGGTGGGGGGGGGTAGATCCTAATTCGTGAAATCGGCAGTCATGGGGGTTCTTGGTCCCCATTAGTTGCGGAAAGTGAGGGATCCCTGTATACAGACCTATGTGAGAACTTTTATTCATACAATTTCTGAACCGGTCAATCCTAATTCGGGTTGAGGGGAGGCTGGAGCCCATCTCAGCAAGCTCTGGACAGCTCGCCAGGCCACCGCTGGACTGTGGGAGAACTTCATGGAAGTAATTTATTAACAAGAAATCCAGCCTTTTTTTCTTTCTTTCTTTTTTTTTTTCTTTTTCTTGGCTTGGCGAAAGTCCACACAGGCTGTCTACACTATTTTGGTTGCAGTCGTATAATCACCTTCCACCGTTGGCATAAGTGTTTCTATTGATTAAATAATTACTTAATTCGGTTTGAAATTGTCTTGCAATTGAGGACGATTGCAATTCCGTTTAGTTCTTGTCAAGAAGTGCAGCGAGCTGTTTCCCACAATGCTGTCTGTGTATATATATATATATTTAATGAACACATACAAAATTGCTCAAGTTTTAAAACTTATTTTCTTAAGTTTAAGTTTCTCCGAAAGTAATTAACATCTCATTTGTCTGCGGTCTCGCTGCGGTTGGAGAGCGTGTGGCTGAGTAGGGTTTTACTTTTATCTTTGCGCTCTTGTTTACCGGAAATTGTGCGGGAACAAGAGGCAATCAGGACATATTTACAGTATCAGCTGCTCATCCATTTTAATTGCCGACAGTCAGGAAAATTATCTCCCATTCTTGAGTTATGGCATCCAGCTGAAGGGCATTCAGGATTAAAAAATCTCTTCATTTACATTTTTTTTGCTTGATTTAGCAGGTAAACATGCATATTGTTTGCTTTATTTCATACAGTTTACCAACAAAGAATACAAATGAAGTCCTAGACCTAGACATTCTAACATGCTACACCTACACTAAAAAAAAGGAAAAAAAAAACAAAACAGAAAGAATTTAACACTAATGATATTTTCGAGTCACTGTGAGTACAGCGCTTGATTCGTGTGAGAATGTTCTCGTGCGCATAATTACTCAACTTAGACATGTGACCTTTTAAACAAAGGATTTCTGCTTCACATACCTGCAGCTTGTAGCGTTGCGGTGTACGGGCTTGCCAAGTTTATAATGTTATTCTTTATGTTGTATAAGTAATGCATTGTGGTGATGGTGGTCCATCTTACAGCGAGAAGGTCCTAGGTTCAAATCCTGGACTTGGTAGAGTTTTCATATTGCATGGAGTCCCCATGCTTGCGGTACCCAGGGTTTCCCCAAGCAACTCCACTTTCTGGTGAATCAGGACCTGGTTAATCTGTGTTAAATATTCCAGACCTGGTGGTACATCAACTGGCATTGAAGAAGGCGCCACTGTAGAAGGTACGTTGGGCTTTTTACACCCGAGCCTAGTGGTTCATTGGACCGGTGCTTATCCCCGGTTTCCATAGTGTGAAGCGACCAGGAGTTCAACTCCTCCTGGATGGGGCGCTAGTCCATCGCAGGTTACCTTCCCAGTATATTTTTACTGGTACCCATCTATACTGCTGGGTGAACAGATGCCCACTTGTAGTTAAATCCTTGCCCAGGGATCTTGGCACAGTGGGGGTCTAACTGGGATTCGAACACAACCTCCTGATCATGAGCCCAGCATCCTAACCACTACACCACAGGCCACAGTAGAAAGTACTCTTGAATTTTTCCATTGTCCAAAGATATGCTTATTCGGTTAAATATCAGGACCGAAGGTATGAATGTGAGTGTGAAATGGTCTTGTATGTGTTGGCCCTGTGATAGTCTAGCAAGCTTTTTAGGGTGTACCTAGCCTCCACCCAGTGTGGACTGAGATAAGACCCAGTCTCAATGTGACCCTAATTGGATCGAATGGGCTGGTAAATAACTGAGTGAGTGATTGAGTAAAGCCATGCTCAAGTTCGCTTGATACTGTGTGTCGTTGTTCATCCATCGAGTTCGCAGATGACCATGACTTCTTATCAGACCTGTGATCCTTGGCTGTGTGTCCGGAGGTGGATAATGAGGCTAATCTGAGCCCAAAATGCTCGCTCACGATATCGAGTTTTGGTCGCCGGGTTCGTGAACCCATTCATTCATTTATTCATTTTCTGTAACCGTTTAATACTAATTAGGGTCGCGGGTAGCCTGGCGCCCATCCCAGCAGAATTTATGTGAACACAATCTGTATACATACCCCACGATGGCCTAGCAAGCTGTCTGAGGCGGTGTACACCCCACGACCCTAATTAGGATTAAGTGGTTCAGAAAATGAATGAATGAATGAATCTGTATACATGACATAAAAATGGGTGTCCTGGACCCCCACCCCGATACACACACACACACACACACACACACACACACACACACACACACACACACACTGTATCTTCTTTTCCTTTCGGCTGTTCCCTTCAGGGGTCGCCACAGCGAATCATCTGCCTCCATCTTCATGGAAGTCATATTAATGATGCGCATGTTTGATTGGCATAGGTTTTTATGTCGGATGCCCTTTCTGACACGACCCTTTAGCAAGGGGCGGAAACACATTGACAGCTATGTAGCTCCTCTTGGCGAAAGTCAGCACTGGTTCTTTTACATGAACCTCTCACCATAGACAGTGAGAGACATGGCCTGCCTTTGATAACCCAGTTAGCGGCACTGGAGTAGACAGTGGCAACCTTGTCCAGAGTGGGGGAAAACCCCCCCCCCCAACCCCAGGATCAGCGATCCGGCGCTCTTTACCTCCAGGCCACCACCGCCCTCACTCACTCACACACACACACACACACACACACACACACACACACACACACTGTATGTGATGTGAACAGTGGAAAGACTATGACAATGGTTATGTTATTGCATTTGCAGATAGTTTAACATGTCCGGATAATATAATCTCAGGTTTATATTCTATTTGAACGAGCTCCTGATCTTTAAAAGCTTTCGTCTCACCACTTTAATCATGAGTAAGTGTATTTCTATTTGATTTGTTTGCTCCAGGAGATATTATCGAGCACTTTACGAATGCATCCGGGTCTGAACCAGGCTTCTGAGTTGTTAGAGCTTGAATCATTTTCATAACGGCATGGCTTTACTCAGCGGACCTGTTGCACTTTCACGTTTCGGGCGCAGCTTTGTTCCAGAGACGCTTTCTCAGCACAAACACTCTCCTTCCTTCTGTTCCTGAGGAACAATAGGCCTTCTTTGTTCCGCTGTGTTTTCTCTGGCGAGTGTTAAAGTGCTTAAGCATGTTCCTGGCAGCAGAAATCAACTCTGTGCCTGTGCTCCATATATACACACAATATAGCAAGAGACACTTCTGCTTGACAAAGTCAGCGATTTCTTTGAACAGACTTGACCATAAACATAGGCCGAGGTGGCCATTAGCATTAGCTGTAGCATGGAAATGTTAAAAAAGGACAAGCCTTTACACAGCATGTTCATGTTTCCTTTGTTTTGATGGCAGGTCTGGTATGGCTTTGCAAACCCTCATTAATAATTTAATAACGACTTTAATGGCGGAGACTCAAGAAGCCTATTACAATTCTATGGCTCTCTAATGACTCTTCACTTCCTATTCATACTTCATCTCATTACTGTTGCTGATTTTTTTTTTTTTTTTTTTTTTTATAATCCTTCCTCTGTTATTCTGTAAGACCACGAAGACCACGCTCACCAACTCGTTTGCCAGACCACTTAATCCTACTATTAAGGTTGTTGGGAGGCTGAAGGCTGTCTGCCCAACATTACACCAAAAACTCAGTAGACCATAGCAGGGCGACGCACATATTTCACACTCACATCCACAGCTAGGGTCGGGCAGTGGTGATCTAGTGATATAGGGCACTCGATCACGGATCCTAAGGTTGGGGGTTTGAGTCCCACTCTCCCCAAGGTTATCACTGACCCCCCCCCCCCCATCCCCCCTGCCCCACTTCCGCCCCCAGTGCAGCTAACTGGGTTATCAAAAGCTGGCCATGTATCTCACTGTCTATGGTGTGAGGCATGTAAAAGAACCATTGCTGACTTTCAACAAAAGAAGGCTGTAAAGCCGTCAGCGTGTTTCCGCCCTACGATGGCCTGGTGAGCTGTTCAGGGTGTACTCTGCCCTCGCCCGAAGTCGGCTGGGATGGGCGCCAGCCTCCCCGCGACCCTAATTAGGATTAAGCGGTTACAGAAAATGAACTGATGATCCACAGCTAGGGACAATCTGTAGCACCAAATTATCTCAACGCGTATGTCTTTGGACACTCGGAGGAAGGTGGAGTCCCAGAAGGAAGCCCCACACAAACACAGAAGGAGAACATGCAACCTCCACACAGAAATGCTTGAACCCAGGATTCGAACTAGAGTGGTTGCTTTGAGGTGGATATGCTAACAAATAAACTATTGCATCACCCAAAGATCACAGTGCGTCAGGGAAATTTCACGTGTTTACAATTGAAAATGGTGAAGTTTCATACTCTCGAGCAGAGACTACGTCTTTACTACACCCATGCAAGGTTCACACTGTGTGTTACATGTTCCCATAAATTTCTTACCACCACCCCGATCCCTCCCAAGCCCAATGCACCCTTACTTTGTTCTTACGAAGGCCAATCAAATCAGACTGAATGCTTATCAGGTTCCCTTAGCGGCTGTCCAGGCCTTATAAATACTGTATCACGTGTGTGTATCACGTCAATAATCTCCCTACCAGGTGTTAGTTATATCATTACTACTTCTTCAATGCCGTTCTTACTGTTTATTAACTCGCTCAAATATGCGTGCAGTATATTTTTATTTTAAAAGACAGACAATTTTTGACTGTGTCCTCCACGTTAATGAGGTCCATATCACGCCCTTTTCACTTTCTACAACATTCCAACTGTGTTGTTCTTCTGCATCCAAACACATTTTTGTGGACAATACATGAGCACAGCTGAACATCACTAGGGTTGAGGTAGGACCTGGATATAGATGGATATAAACCAGAAACCAAACTTCATGCATTTCATGTAGGATCTCAGCTTTTTACCATTGAATATAGGACATCAAGGGTGGCATTGTGGTCCAGTAGATGGCATGTCCGCCACAGAGGGGGAAAAAAAAAAAAAAAAAGGTTTGAGTCGCGGACTCAGCAAGAGCGTTTCTGTATGAAGTTTGTATGTTCTTCCTATGCTTGTACTGGTTTCCTCCAGGTACTCCAGTTTCCTCCTCCAGTTCAAAAACATACACCTTAGGCTGATTGGCCGTTTCAAATTGTGCCTAGGTATGTGTGCAAATATTCGAGTCTGCCTTGCCCTGCAGTGGTTTGGTGAGCTGTTTGGGGTGTAGTCTGCCTATGACTAGTATTGGAGGAGATGGGAGTCAGCCTCCTGTGACCATAGTTGGACTAAGTGGTTCAACAAATGAGTTCGAGAGAGTATGTATAGGATATCATAATGAATTGTTAATTGAAAATATGCACAAAGAGCGGGTTTCTGGTGCAGGACTCCTGAGCTCAGGTTGTTGGGGTGTGTTGACGTTTTGTGATACAGTATATTCTCAAGATTTTCACCAGATATGTTCACTCTGGGGAAAAAAAAAAAAAAAGTACAGGGATCCCTCACTTTCCATGGTTAATGGGGACTGAGACCCCCCCGCGACCAGCGATTTGAGCGAAGTTGGATCGACCCCCCTGACTGGTGTATACGTACATGTATATGTGTATATAATATCAATAAATACATATTCAGCGCTATAAATGCTTATAATAACATCTAAACATTCAAAATAATGCATAAGCTGTAAATAAAATATAAATACACACACATACAGACACGCACGCGCACACACACACACACACACACACATACAGAGACACACACACAGATGCGCACCTCACAAAAAATGTAAGTAGTTTCGTTGGGGGGGTGTTGGGTTGTTTGTTTGTTTTTTGTTTGTTTGTATTTTTTTGCATAATTGGCCTTGTTTTGCAGCATTTTCCTTAACTTTTTCCCCTATATTTCCTTAATTTCCGTATTTTTTAATTTTTCGATGAATATTTTTGAAAAACCCACGATGCACTGAAGCTGCAGAAACTGAAGCGTGAAGTAGCGAGGGATCCCTGTGCATGCATTTGTGTTCTTCTTGATCCTCTTTGTATCATTTCAATCTAAGAACAATGATTTCCACATAATTTGCAACCCTATTGTTTGTACATTAGCTTTGACGATAGCCGTCATCGTGTGAATAACATGAATTTTAACGCTGCGTTACTACCGTCCTGTAGTATTTTGTACATTTTTGATTGCAATTCCGCTCCAACTGTAGCTTTAGCACTTGTAAACATCGCCTCTACAAATAAAGCAAGTGAAAGGCAGCATCAACATCGTTGTCAGTTGAAGGAAATATAATAATCAATATGACAGTGGGGGTGAAGGTGAGTCAATATTATGCAGGAATCCAGGCTGTGCTGATTACTGTGCTGAGTCCTGATCCCAGTAGCAGGAGAAGCTGTGCGAGAGGCAGATGGAAAATCCAGGCTGTAAATGAGTCAGACCGGTTTTCTGCTTTTATCGGCTTATGCTGCAGAGAAGATCAATACTTTGCACAAGCGTGAGAAACAGAATGTAGTGTAAACCTCTTTCTTTCGTCCTCGCCTTGCTGGATAACAACAGTCGTGGTGGTCTGACTGGACAAGGCATTCTTGACCCGTTGTCCATTATAGAAAGTGGGATGATGCTGTATTTGTTTTCTTCGTTCTTTTTTTTTTTTTAACCTCTTGACCTTTTTAAACCTCAGTCATTTTACTTGTGAAATCATGCACATGTGAAGAAGTTGGGAGGAATCAGAAGATATGGAGGTACATTTCACTTTCTCTCCTGGATTCATCCAGAAATGAAAAGCTATCTCTGTTCAGAGAAAATAGAATCAACAACCAATAAACATATTGTCTGTTCATAAATGTATATTATTAATGATTATCAATGGGAAATTATTGAAAGACCATCTAATCATGTCTCAAAGTGGTCAACTTGGTAAACTTTGCTTTCTTCTGATCTGAAAGATACATCCATCCATCTATCAATCATTCATTTTTTGAACCGCTTAATCCTAATTGGGGTCGTGGGAAGGCGGGTGCCCAGAGTACACCCTGTAAACACGGTGACGACTATACAGCGCCTCTTTAACAAGTCAGCAATGGTTCTTTTACATGAACCTCCACCATAGACAGTGAGAGACATGTCCGGTCTTTTATAACCCAGTTAGTTGCACTGGGTGACAACTGTTGAGAGTGGGGCTTGAACCCCCAACCTTGGGATCAGTGACCCAGCACCTTTACCACCAGGCCACCCCTGCCCTTCATTTATCTATGTCTTATCTAATTTTGTCTATCTGTTCTGGTAGATTGATAGATAGATAGACAGACAGACAGACAAACAGACAGACGGATGGACAGGCAGACAATACAGACAAACAGACAGACAGACAGACAGACAAACAGATTGTACTGTAAGAGGAAACCTGAGTACCCAGAAGATACCCATTGTTACGTATGGAAATTTAGAGTATGGGAAATCCCCCGTGGAATCAGCAAAACAAGACAAAAAAAACCCAACATACAATAAATACAATTTAATAATATTAACAAAATAAGGCAAAATAATACCTCACAGCTTAGAGCTAAAAAAATACAAATAGAATAAGGGTCACCAAAATAAGTATAGTCACCAAGCAGCCGCGGTATGGTAAATTTAAAGACGGCGCTATCGTCAAACGTCTTTAAACTGTCAAACGTTTGGAATCCCGCGTATCAGAAGAAACGAATGATGACAATCCTTACGTTGGTTGTGGATGAACACAGATGATGGACTTGGGTGACGAAACTTGGATAATGCGCTTTGGATGATCTGCCCCATTGGATGATCTGCCCCATTGGATGATCTGCCCCATTGGATGATCCGCGCCGAGCCGGTCGACAACTGGTCTTTATATAGATTTTCTAAAGTTTGGGAATGCTTCTTTTCTCGAATGTTCTAATCCCATGACCAGTCACAGGGCGCATGCGCAACTAGGTCAATCTTGAAGTTCCCATAATATGCTGGAAAGTTCCAGACCCAATTATACTATGCAGGCAAAACAACTGTGACCCAAAAACAGCTGAGTAATACCATGTGTTACCATTTACAGCACACTAACGGAATATAATTACATACCCACAATATTTATACGTTCATTATATTTATATTTACATTTATACATTTATTAGTTACATACCCATAACACCACCCAAAATTCCTTCACGGAGCCCTGGACTTGAACTTGTGAACTTCTTTCTGTGAGGCATGTGACCTACTACACCAATGACCCATGCTAATTTTAACCTGGAAATGGACAAATAATAACACCTTGTAAACAGATGTTTATAGAAATAGAGATTCTGCTTAAACGCGAACAAAACCATTCTTGCTCTGTGGACATTTCTCACACCATGCACGCCGAACCATTCCAAAAGTGTCGATCTCTGAACTTTAATTGAGTCCTGCATACTAGCGAACCAGAATTCCATAATTTCCTCCACCGTGTTTTCCACGCTGCCAACCAAACCTGCAGCTATGTGTGAGGAATATCCTGAGCACTGTTGTTTAATCAGTGGCTTCTGAACAGATTTACTTGGGCCATTTGGGGTTCAGATATTGCATCTGTCTTCCACCTGACACTCATGATAGCAGAAGCCCACGGCCCAGCTGAGTGCAGTCTGTGATTGGCAGCAGACGGTACGGCAGCCTTGTTGATGTGTGCCATGAACAGCATGTTGACACCGCAGAGCCAGGTGTTCTCACTGTAGTGGCATGCACTCAGAGGTCCGGAGTCCCACAGTGCATCTGGACATCTGGCAAGATGACTAGATGCTGAGATCCTCAGGTACATCCAGAGGGAAATGGGTAGTTATGATCCATGTCGGAGTTGCTTATTCATTTTCTATCAGTAGATTTCCATTTCTCTGGTATTATTTAGAGACTCATAATGTTCTGTCTGTACATATTAAACATTATGAATTAGCCCTTGAGTAGGATGAAACTGGAATAAAATTGCATCTCAGACTTCAGGGGCATCTGAAGCTGTAATTGCAACAACACGCAGCCTGATATCTATCTTTTTTTCTCTGGTAAATCGAAACCTTTGACATTATGAGAGCATGTGTGGGCTGCATGCTATGAACATAGAGTATTACATTTTAAAACACTTATAAAATGTGCAGTGATGTAAAGCACATTCTCAGAAAATTAAAAAAAAATTCAGAACCGGAGATAGGAGATGAGTGTGATGAATACAGAACCTCCTCATGAACGTCATTGATAATTTAATTTTCAAAACTGAGCCAGTACTTTTATCTGGTTGTACATTCCGAGCTCATACAAAATAGTGAGTGATTCAGAGGTCCAGAGGTAGGTAATTCTTTTTTTTTTTCTCAATAAAAAAATAAACATTTTACAGTGGTACCTCACCTTACGATAGTCAAAGCAAACGAAAAATCCAGGTTGCGAAAAACATTTTCCAAATGTTTTGTCTCTGTATATGAAACAAGTTCTTCTTACGAAACACACTAAATGCGCCATTCAAACATTCAAACAATGCACGAGCTGCTTTCCCATTGACTATTTTTCAACATCACACCCCCCCTGGCCTCCCATTGGCTAGGAGAGATGACACAGTTCCCTCCCATTGGCTATCTCTCAGCGTCCCGCCCCGCTGGCCTCCCATTGGCTAGGAGGGATGATGCAGCTCCCTCCCATTGGCTATTATGGAGCTGCATCTCTCAGAAGAAGAAGAAGATCTCCCATAATGCTTTTCATGTAAAGGACAGAGTTACTGTTGTTTCATGATTTTTTGACTCAGGCTTTTAACCTTCCATAAACATTTGTAAGATTATAACTCGGCTAAAAAGACATGGTCAACACGCGCGCGCGCACACACACACACACACACACACACACACACACACACACACACACACACGTGTGATTTTCAGTGCGAGTGAAAAGAGGAAGCGGTCTTGTGGCATGCGGTTGAGTGATATGGCAAAGGAATATGACCAATCCTGTCTACCATCAGTACAATATTGAAGCAGAAGGAGGTCTTAAAAGGTATACTTTTATAATTTTTAAACAATTTAGGGGGTAGTAACGTATCACGTGGTTTATATGTAAAATGCAGTTCAATTTCAGAAAAAGGGTCTGGAATGGATTAATTTCGTAAGGTGAGGTACCACTGTATATGTAAAACTTATCTTTCCAGGGTACTCCGGTTTCCTCTCACAGTCCAAAGACATGCACATTGAAATTATTCATAGGTGTGAATGTGGATGCAAGTGTTTGTTGGTGTCTGTGTTAGCGCTGAAGACTGATGACTTCTTCAGGGTGTAATCCCACCTCTTCTGCAAAGTCAGCTGGGATTGGCTCCAGCTTCCATCACCTTTTATTATTATGGATGCTTATAGCGCAATTTTATACACATGTACACTCGGTGCGCATGAGACCCCAGCGCTCCCTGTGCTCCCGGCACCCGTTGCCACTGTACAGCACCAGTTGTTGTGTTGTTCTATCCTTTTGATGCTGAGCGCCAAGCAGGAAGCACAAACTCCCAAACTTTAATGTCTCATGGTATGACGTGGCCGGATTCGAACTCTGACCTTCTGGAGGATAAAGCGGATGCTCTACCGACTGAGCTAAATCCCCGGTTATTATCTGCTGCTGCATAACTGTGAAAAATATTGAAAACTTGGTCCTAATTCTTTTTATTTTTTCTAATGAAGTGGGCCAGAAGTACTTTGAGTGCACAAACATCTGTTATGGCAAATTTATTTATTTATTTATTTTTTGTTTGTTTCATTGATGTTTAATATTATTTTGGTATCTTTGCATAACAATAACTGCAGATTACATTTCTGATAACTGGAGTCAGAATACTTTTTAAAGCCTGAACAAACTTTGGTTGGTGAAACAACTCACGGAGATGTTGTATTGTAATATGCACTGTCTGGCCAATAAATAAACAAATAATTAAATAAATAAATCACAGACAAACATGGTGTTGTTCCAGCTTTAACTTTATTAAAGCATGTTTCAATGCCAACAATCTCGTTGGTTCAACATACTTAAGGAACATGACATGTGTTTCCATCCAGTGTCGGGTTCATTTCTCTCCGAAGTCTTGAATCGATGAGGGAAAAACTGAACCCCTCCATAAAGTCTTCTCCAGCAAATCCCGGAAACTTTCAATAGGGTTGAGGTTAGGACTCTGGGGTGCCAATATATATGTGAAAATGAATCCTCATGCTTCCTGACCCACTCTTTTAAAACCCGAGCTCCTGTTTTATATCCGAGAAATCAGGGAAGAAAAAGTGCATTGATGTGATAACCTGCACATTCAGTACATTCAGATCATCAGCCACTTCATTTTATTGCCTCATTAATGTTGCTAACCTTGACAGGAACAACCAGAGCAACAACGGCATGGAGATTACATGCTGAGATCAAGGATACATACACTTCATGAAACTATTAGAGTGCACAACATGAATGAATGAATTAATAGGAGGGTGGACTGAAAAAATTAAATGGAAATTCACCTCAACATTAAGATTTTATTCCAAGTCCTGCAACACCAATGTAGATAGATAGATAGATAGACAGATAGATAGATAGATAGATAGATAGATAGATAGATAGATGGACAGGCGGGCGGGTGGGAGGACGGACGGATGGACGAAACCGACCAACCGACCAATCGATAGATAGATAGATAGATAGATAGACAAACAGACATACAGACAGACTGATCGTTCGACCAATAGATAAATCAATAGATAGATAGATAGATAGATAGATAGATAGACAGATAGATAGATAGATAGATAGATAGATAGATAGCTGGACAGGCGGGCGGGTGGGAGGACGGACGGATGGACGAAACTGACCAATCGATAGATAGATAGATAGATAGATAGATAGATAGACAAACAGACATACAGACAGACTGATCGATCGACCAATAGATAAATCAATAGATAGATAGATAGATAGATAGATAGATAGATAGATAGATAGATAGACAAACAGACAGACTGATCGATCGATCAATAGATAAATCAATAGATAGATAGATAGATAGATAGCTAGATAGATAGATATTTAGTCAGATAGATAGATAGATAGATAGATAGACAGACAGACAGACAGACAGACAGACAGACAGCCAGACCGACCGATTGATCGATAGATAGATAGATAGATAGATAGATAGATAGATAGATAGATAGATAAAAATCATTGCTATTTCAGTCAACAAATAATTTTCATTGCATTTCCGTTTTTTATGAATTTCTGCATTAAATAGTTTTCATTTTTCAATGCGTTTCCTAGCTTTGTATTATTTATTCTTCGTTTTCTTATTTGTCTGGTTTTTTTCCTTGTTTATCTGTTTGTTTTTTCCTCTTTCTCTTATTGACTTGTTAGCAGACAATCATTTATGCCATGCCATCTCTTTATTTTGATTTTTTGATTGATGTTAAACTTTGCAGATCCAAACACAAATGACTGTGACAGACAGCCAGAGACCCATGTGACTGCTGCACAGGCTGAAAGGTTCTGGTTGATTTATTTATTTCAGTTTAGCGCGCGCGGACACCACAGGCTCCTCTGTAGGCTCAACGTTTAAAAGGATTTAGACTATAAAAGGAATTATACTAATTGGGAACCAGAAAACATTCTTATTGAAACCATATTTCAAGCATGCTGTTGACATTTTACAGTTTTATGTGTGGTTTAAGATCGAGAAAGAGGCGTTGGATGTTTTTAATCCTTGGATTGGTTGGTATGAAGGTGAAATGAGGTTTTTTTTTTTGTTTTGTTTTTTTTTAATTTATGGAAATTGTATCTGATTATAAACTGAACACAATACACTGCACCCTTTAATGGAAAATCCTAATTATTAATTTAATTTATACTTCAGATAAGCTATAGTTGTATCCAATTCCTGCCTATCAAGTGTTGCCTCCTAGCAACCTACGCAACCACCATTAACCAGGGAGGGACTTAAACATGCACTATCCCCTCTTGGGCATGCAATTCCACTATGGCATGTATACTTAGGAACTGCACTCTAACATACTCTGAATGAAACCGCCGCCCGCCCCTTTTGTAAAAATGAGCTTACAGATGCTCATGGATTGGTTACTGATTACTGAGAGCGATCAGTGAGTCTATTCCATCCTCCCTAAAGTCAGAGCTCAGCCAATTGAATCCCATGGACTCCCGGATGCTGATGGCTGAAACTTAGATTCAAATATATGATCGCCAGGTTGAGACTCGTCATCACTTTGTTGATGTGTTATTTGGGAGCCTCGCCATCATTTCTCAAAGAAAAAAAAAAAAAAAAAAAAAAAAAAACTGGTTCACCTCTGTCATTAGCAATAATTAGCAACATTTGTGTGAATGTCTGTGAAAAGATTTTTGCAGGAGACCATTTGCGACCATTAACGACTGCTGGCAAAGGTTAGCAATAGTGTTTGCGTTAATTAATAACTATTGTCCATCTTTTTTCCACGATTTGAATAGTTTGGGACCTCTTTTTAACTCCGGGTAAAATACCTGGTGGATATCAGTCGAATCTTTGCAACCTTTTATGAATCCCGACAAAACCCAAACTTTGCCATGTTCATGAGATACTACCTTTAATGGCTCTCATTGCTGGTTAATATTCAGGAGCCATGGCTGGGGTTACTGGGGTCGTTCCATGACCATCTGGGCTGATTTCGCGTATCACAAAAATATGAGCAGGGGAAATATGCACTACTCGAATAATCATAAGCAACAGTGATGTGTATGTCGCAGGTATCATGTGGGATGTAGCCATGTTCCCTGTACATTGTTACTTCTCGGAAAATATATGGTGACATCTGATAAGCCATGTATGCCTTACCGTGGCTGAATTAAATTTCTGTGAAATAATTTTGGTGATCTGATATCTGAGGTGTAACCATCCAGATCCATTGATGTGGACTTGGTTTGGTGGTGAAATGGTTAATCACTGTAAGAACATTCTGTGGCCTTTTGTGTAGCGTTTGCATTTTTTGTTTGTTTGTTTGTTTGTTTGTTTGTTTGTTTGTTTGTTTGTTTTTTCTCCATCATGTATTTCTTTTGGTTACTCCTTTTTCGTTCTGATATGTCCATGACTTTTCTTTTATGCAGGCATTAGAAATACAGTTTCCACAGCTCTGGAAGGTCATTATACGGCTCAATTATAAAATATAATCATGACTGCCTGGATTCTTTGTATTTTCAATGAGTCACTTTAATAAATGATTCACTTTATTAAATGATTCACTTGAGTAAATGATTCACTCTACTAAATGATTCACTTGAGTAAATGATTCACTTTAAAATGATTCACTTCACTAAATGATTCACTTGACTTAATGATTCACCTCATTATCGTGTATAAAATGCACTTCATTAAATTATTAATTAGTCATGCATTCATTTTCTGAACCATTTAATCCTAATTAGGGTCACGGGGAGGCTGACACCCATCTCAGCCGACTATTCCTTATTCAGCTCTTGCATTAGAATATAAATACCTATAACAAATATTTATATCTATTTGATTCATCACCAATCTCAAGGTAAGGGGCCCAAGCCCCATTCCCACTAGAGCGTTAACCCCACCCCCACCCCCACCCCAGAGCAGCTAACTGGGTTATTAAAGGCCGGTCATGTGCCTCACTGTCTATGGTGAGAGGTTCATGTAAAAGAACCGTTGCTGACTTTCGACAAGAGGAGCTGCAAAGCCGTCAGTGTGTTTCCACCCTGCGATGGTCTGGCGAGCCGTCCAGGGTGTACTCTTTCCTCGCCCTGATTCAGATGAGATGGGCGCTAGCCTTCCCGCGACCCTAATTAGGATTATGCGGTTCAGAAAATTAATTGTGTGTGTATGTGTGTGTGTGTGTGTGTGTGTGTGTGTGTGTGTGTGTGTGTGTGTGTTTACTCCCCGACACACTACTCCCCTTACCTAATCTAAAATCCTCATACCTTTAATATTGTTTCATGCTTTACCATCAGCGGGATGTTTGTCCTCCTCTGTGATGATGTCATAAACACTTCCTCATAATTTTTAGCATGACACGTGATAAAATCAATTTATAGCGTCGCGTGAAAATAAATCCGAGCATAAAAGCAGCTCTTTCCTGACATGCTCCCTATATGAGATTTTTTTTTTTTCTGTCCATTTTTCAGTCGGTTGCTCTCCTCCTGGATTGCGTCTGTAAATATTCAGTATTCAATCCAACAGTTGAAAGGTCAGAGCTCGTTTATTAATTTATTATATCTACTGCAGCATCAGTACTCTTGATGCCTTTAAACTTCTAAAAGCCTGCTTACCCGCCATGCGCTCGTTTCTTTTTCCACTCTACAAGAGCATTACAGCAGGGCAGAAATCACTGACGCACCGATGCTCCATTAGGGTGATTAAATTACCACCCTGTCAGACGGCCACTGTGTATGATGTAACACACACCTATAGAGCCGAAATCAAACCGATGGGTGCGGTTAGCGCTAATATCAATATAAGACTGAATTGCGAGCTCTGAGACCTTATCAGTAGTGTTAGTAATTAGCAGATCCAGAACCAGACTTTCTTCTAAAGTAAGAACAGCTGCATCAATACGGAGGTGTAATACCTGAGGCGAGGCCCAAATCCCATCAGCTGTTTTATCAAAGGCACATTGGAAAGGTTCCTGTTTTGGGATTTTCTCTGCAGTTCGGGTCTTGATCATGGTCCAATTTCTGGTTAGTGTCTCAGCAGTGAGCACTGGTCTGTCATGGCACTGGGTTTGTTTGTAACTGCGCTCTCCTCCGATGTTTGCACATGCTTCACATGTGCATTGTGCGCAGTAGGTGTTGTATTCCTTTTTTAATTCATGTAGCACTGCAATCCTGGAGGAATGTTATTTTATTTTAAATGTGTATTCTACAAGTGAATTCAGTTGGAAATTCAGACGACTCCTACCCCCACTATTTTTTCTATCCTTATTGTAGTCATATCCTATCGCCTTTCTATCTCATGCAACCACCACCAACCACCGAGGGGCATAAACCTACACATGACCCCTCTGTGATATACGATGCTGCCGTCTGCCTCGTTACAAACTGCTTCATGTGCATTCAGAGGCGGCCAAACATATTTGTTGGAAAACAATAACTTAAACTTTTCTTTTGTTTTCTTTTTTACGCTCATAGACACTTATTGATTGGCTGGTGATCACTGTGAGTGACACCCCCTCCCACCCATAACAGTCTGGCCGATTAGCTCCCATGAACTGCCCCAGATGGCTGTGGCTGCAAACGGGATTCGAACTTGTGATCACCGGGCCTATAGTCACATTCCTAGTTGATGTTCCTGGCCGTTTCTGTATGGAGTTTGCATGTTCTCCCCGTGTTTGTGTGGGTTTCCTCTGTGGACTCCAGTTTCCTCCAGCAGACCAAAAACATGCACACCAGGTTAACTGGCTGTGCCAAATCACCTCTAGGTGGGAGTATGAACGGTTGTGTGAGTGCGATGGCCTGGAGAGCTGTCCAGGGTGTACCCCGCCCTCTCCCAGAGTTGATTGAGATGGACACCAGCCTCCCCGTGACCCTAATTAGGATTAAGCGGTTCAGAAAGTGAATGAATACTTGTGCATTCACCTCCTACAGCACATGTTATGCTGGTTCCTCCACTGATAGCTGCATGCAAATATAACTTCAAAAACAGCACTTTACAGCATAATGGCTCCAATTTTGTTGAGTCTGCATGGATTACAGGTTTATTTTGCATAGTGTCACAAATTATCATCTTATACTGTGGATATATTCAGGAATTATGCATGTGCCTGGAATTTCTTGGTACCACCCGAACTTTGCTTACGTTTTACTTAATTGTGATTCTCAGATGTCAGTTGACGCTATGCTGTGGTGCCATAATTGTCAAAAACAAACAGAATTTATAGTTTTCACCTGTTAAAATTGTTCTATTTTAACGGTTCTACTCTATAAATGCATTGAGAAGACCAAGCTGTCAGGAATATTTAAGAAAAAATACAGTTTTACTGTCAGCGTCAACCCAATAATATCTTGGCAAACTGAGCTGAAATTATACTATCAAGTTATTTTATATAACTCTGTTTTTACTTCTTTCTTCTTATAGTTCACTCTTTGTCTAGGCACCTTGGGTCACTTCTCTTTATTTTGAAACGTGTGCCAGAATGAGATAAAAATGCCCAAGTGAGAGGGTGTTCTGAGTGGGTTCATGAATTAATTAAGAAGTATAAGCTAAAGGTGAGGTGAATGCTGCTGAATCGTCCCACTGAGATCGAGGGACATGATTGTTTTAGTATACCCTGCATGGCAAAAGTGGGGCCAGTGGCATAGTGGTTAGGGTGCTGTGTTCATGATTGGAAGGTTATGTGTTCGAATCCCGGTTAGACCCCCACTGTGATAAGACCCCTGGGCAAGGTCTCAACCACAAGTGTGCCTCTGTTCACCCAGCAGTATAAATGGGTACCAGTAAAATATACTGGGAAGATAACCTGCGATGGACTAGCGTCCCATCCAGGAGGAGTTGAACTCCTGGTCGCTTTATGCTATGGAAACCGGGGATAAGCACCGGCCTGATGACTCACTATGGCTTGTGTGTCAAAAGCTAAAAGCATGGCAAAAGGGTGGTGGTGGCCTGGTGGTACAGTGCTGGATCACTGATCCCATGATTGTGGGTTCAAGCCCTACTCTCCACAGGTTGTCACTGCTGTCCCCCCAGTGCAGCTAACTGGGTTATCAAAGGCCGGCAATGTCTCTCACTGCCTGTGGTGAGAGGGTCATGTAAAAGAACCATTGCTGACTTTCGACAAGAGGACCTGCATAGCTGTCGGTGTGTTTCTGCCCTGTGATGGTCTGTTGAGCTGTCCACTGTGTGCTTTGCCCTTGCTCGGAGTTGACTGAGATGTGTGCCAGCCTCCTTGCAACCTTTATTCATAATATTCCAAAATATCCCAAAATCATAGTAGGCACATGAGCCCCAATTGCCTGCGTGAGCACGTGTATTTTTTCTGATTGATTGATTAACTGTTTGGGTTTTTACACCCGAGCCTAGCGGCTCATCAGGCCGGTGCTTATCCCCGGTTTCCGTAGCGTGAAGCAATCAGGAGTTGAAATCCTCCTGGATGGGACGCTAGTCCGTGTACGAGCACGTGTATAATATACATTATCAAATTATACGGCTGTGTAATGGGTCTTGTCAGGTCTTTAAGTATATTCCATGTGAAGATAGTGTGTTTTATATTCCTAAATCATGTGCTGCATGCACTACAGTGGGATAGTGATTAGCATATCTGCCTCACAGCAAGAAAGTCCATGGTTTGAGTGCTGGGCTTGGTGAAGGCCTTTCTGTGTGGAGGTTGCATGTGTTTCCTCTGTGTAGTCTGGTTTTCCTTATACAGTTCCCAGAGTTTGCTGAGATAGACCACAGCCATCGCTGTAACCTAGTTCAGAGTGGGTGATTAGTGAGTATAAACTACAAAGAACCCGAACAAAAAGAAACTGAAACAAGATAATTTTACCATGGCAAAGATAAACTAAAAACTGGATGACTGACAGCATCTCCTTACAACTGAATCTTTCCATTTTTGTCTTTACATGAATGTATCATGGGGCAATGGTGGCCCAGTAGTACAGTGCTGGATTACTGACTGAAGGTCAGACCCCACTTTCACCAGGCTGTAAATACTGCCCCCCGCATCCCTCCCCCCACCCCCAAGTGCAGTGAACTGTGTTATCATAGATCAGCCATGTCTTTCACTGTCTGTGGTACGAGGCGTGTAAAACACTTATTGCTGTCCTTTGTATAAAGTAGACCATTGGGTTGGCATCAGCATTATTCCTTACCTACGATGGCCTGGCGAGCTGTACAGGGTGTACTCTTCCCTCATCCAGAGTCAGCCACAGCGAATGATTCGCACGTTTG
>CM045732.1:6557974-6575474 GCA_024760905.1 Plotosus lineatus
GATGGATTTGCAGCTACTCTTTACGAAAGTCAGCAATGGTTCTTTTACATACCTCTCACCATAGACAGTGACAGACATGGCCCGCCTTTGATAACCCAGTTAGCTGCACTGGGGGTGGGGTGGGGCAGTGACAACTTTGTGGAGAGTGGGACTCGAACCCCCAACCTTTGGATCAGTGATCCGGTGCCCTATACTACTAGACCACCACTGCCCCACAGTATCCAGAGTACCCCGAGGAAATCTATGCAAGTCCAAAGAAAAACATCCAAACTCCACACATAAGCACAATCACTGAGCCAGCAACTTAAACCCAGGACCTTTTTATTTATTATTATTATTATTATTATTATTATTATTATTATTATTATTATTATTATTATTTATTTATTTATTTTTGCTTTGAAACAGACGTGCTAACCACTAAGTCAACATGCCACCCCAGTAATATTAATTTAAATGATGTTATTTAATTTTCTGATGTCAAATATCAAGTATACATAACAGAAACTAAACTTCTCATGCAAAATATTGTATCGTGAATTGAGGCATCCATGTTTCCCCGATACATAAGTGGAGTGCTCCAGTTTCCCTCCACAGTTCAGGTTTTCACGTTAACCAATATGTAACTGTCCATGGTGCTAAAAAAATGATATGTAATTACGTGTAATCACAAAAGAATATTCTAGATTTTCATTCATTTTCTGAACTGCTTAATCCTAATTAGTGTCACGGGGAGGCTGTTGCCCATCTCAGCTGACTCGGAGCGAGTGCAGGGTACACCGTGAACAGCTTGCCACACTATTGCAGGGCCAATGCACATACTACTGTTCACACTCACACCGAGGCACAAGTTTGGAACAGCCAATTAGCCAACTGTGCCTGTTTTTGTTCTGTGGGATGAAAAGTGAGTACAGTACTTAGTGGAAACCCATGCAAGCACGGAGAGATGATGCAAACTCCACACAGAAAAGCCCCAAGCTCAGGAATTGAACCCAGGATCTTTTAGCTGTGATACAGATGTGCCAACCACTGCCAATCATTCTACATTTTCTTCAACTTGTTGAATTCATAATCACTAACTTAAGCATTTATTTGCAGTTGCATTTCTTTTGTAGTTGCGCATATTCATTCATTCATTTTCTGAACTGCTTAATCCTAATTAGGGTCGTGGGCAGGCTGGTGCCCACCTCAGCTCACTAGGCCATCACAGGGCAGAAACATGCTGACAGCTACGCATCTCTTTTACATAAACCTCACATTATAGACAGTGAGAGACATGGCAGGCCTTTGATAACCCAGTGCACTGGGGGAACAGTGACAACTAGATGAAAGTGGGGCTTGAACCCCCAACCTCGTGATCAGTAATGCAGCACCATTATCACCAGGCCTCCACTGTCTCGTGTGCATATGCTAAGCTATAATTTGCCAAATATTCAGCTGAATTTTCACAAACAACAACATACAGTGCTTGCCAAGAATAAAAATGCAAATGAAAGGTCCATACAATATAATTTTGGCACCCAGAAGTGCTAATTTAGATTAAAATACACATTTTAGTATATGTATTTCAGTTAAATTAGAACTATGTTTCAACTGATGCCTGATCACAGGGAAAATGCAACAGCAGCCACATATTGCTTCTCATTGCCACACCCTAAGATGAACAAAATCATATACATTTGCAAACCTATTACATTTGCACCTTCACCAGACGACAGTTATTCTTGTCAATTAAATATACAGGGATCCCTCACTTTCTGGGGACTGAGACACCCCCCCCCCCACATACACACACACACAACTGCCAATTTCCACGATGTAGGATCAACCTCCCTGACTGACGTATATGTACATATGTGTATATAATATCAATAAATACATATTCAACACAATAAATGCTTATGCATTACTTTTGAATGTCTAATTGTTATTATAAGATTTAAATAAAATATAAATACACACAGACAGATGCACACCATAAAAGTGTAAGTAGTTTTGTTGAGGGGTTTGGGGTTGTTGGTTTTTGTTGTTGTTGTTGTTTGTTTGTTTGTATGTTTGTTTATATGTTTGTTTGCATAATTGTCCTTGTTTTGCAGCATTTTCCTTAACTTTTCCTTAATGTTTCCTTAAGTTCATTATTTTTTTTATTTTTCGATGAATATTTTTGCAAAAACCTGCGATGCACTGAAGCACAAAGGGATCACTGTAAATAATTCAGTGAACATAAATATCCATGGTGCTGAAATATTAGTACTATTAGGATAGAATTGCAAATACATATAACTACGCATGGTTCAAAATATTGAACTATCAGCATAAATAATAGACATGTCGGAAGCTCCATATATATCAAGTTCCATACCAGACAAAATGATGACTGATATTTATTTATTCATTTAACTTTCTTGTGGCTGTCACAACTTTTTCTCCCTGTGTCCATTCATTTATACATGTATGACCTCAGACATGGTGCCTGCAAACCAGAAGAAAATCCTTTTAAAAATTCACCCATACTTCAAATCGCTCTGGCCTCATATTGATAGTGTCCTTGGTAATGTAATACATATTCAGGTTAAATATTTATTTCCAAATTAATTGTGCATGGATTTTTTTATGGATTTTTTTCTAAAAAAGAAGCTCATGCTTCACTCTTTTGGCAGAGTTGAGCATGATGCTTATAGAATTCTTATACTGGATTCATGCAGCATGGCTAACAACTAAGTTTTGATATTTCACTTACCGAATTTTACATTTCTATTGAGGTGAAAGAAAAGCAAAACAGCTACATAGATAAATAACTGAAAGAAAGAAAGAAAGAAAGAAAGAAAGAAAGAAAGAAAGAGAGAGAGAGAGAGAGAGAGAGAGAGAGAGAGAAAGAAAGAAAGAAAGAAAGAAAACTCCACAGTTTTTGGTGAGTTCAATCCCAAGCACCTGCCTTTTAGTAATATAATTTCTTTTTACTTGTTTGAAAGGTTTGTAGCAGACATGTGAATCATTTACTCATTCAACATGAATGCTTACCATGTCAAGCTAATTACGTATCATATGTGAGAATAAGTGGACAATGGTGGGCCAGTGGTAGGGTCCTGGATTACTAATCCAAAGGTCAGGGTTCAAGCCCCATTATCATTGGGTTGTAACTGCTGCCTTCTCAGTCATCAAAGGCCAGCCATGTCTCTCAGTGGCACGTTAAAGAATCATTGCTGACTTTCAAAAAAAAAAGTAGACTGCATCAGCTTGTTTCTACATTGTGATGGCTTGGTGAGCTGTCCAAGGTGCACTCTGCTCTCGTCTAGAGTCGGCTGAGATGGGTGCCAGCCTCCCTTGACCCTAATTAGAATTCAGTGGTTCAGAAAATAAATGAATGAAAGAATGTGACAATAGAATTATTGCTTAACCAGAAATGTGACCTTATCATTGTAATAGTAATGTGGTTACGGCTGCTTTGGTATGATTTGAGACCTTTATAAAGGATAAAACAGTTCAGAAAATGATATGACAGTTTAAAAGCCGCATTGGATGACAGTTAAATAAGCATCCAGATTTAGGGCTTGGCCCAGATGAAACTGGATTTGGGTCCTAGTTCAGACTTGAGCTCTGGCATTGAGTAATTCAAACAAATAATATTTTAAGACAGACAGAGACACCCCCCCCCCACACACCCTCCCCGGGCAGTGGTGGTCTAGTAGTATAGGGCGCTGCATCGCTGATGCAAAGGTTGCAGGCTCAAGTCCCAGTCCACACAGGTTGTCATTGTCTCCCCAGTGCAGATAACTGGGTTATTAAAGGCTGGCCATGTCTTTCACTGTCTATGGTGTGAGGCAATAGAAGAACCATTGCAGACTTTTGACAAGAGTAGCTGCAAAGCTGTCAGCATGTTTTCACCCTGCGATGGCCTGGCGAGCTGTCCAGGGTGTACTCTGCCCTCACCCGCAGTTGGCTGGGATGGGTGCCAGCCTCCCAGCGACCATAATTACGATTAAGCGGTTACAGAAAATTAACTGAACTGAACTTTTACCCCCAGAGAACCTTACTGAAACATTTAAAACATTGATACAGTGGTTAATTTTCCGAATAGCTCAACTTTCATACCAGTGGGGTTAAATTAATTTTTACTGAGAGCACGGTGTTAACTTTAAAGGTGATTGAAAAGCTAAATAATCACTGAGTTCTCAAGGGGCTACCCTGAAATTTGCATGGTGCAAAATGATCCATTCTGGTATATATCCTCTGTTCCCTTATTCATTTGGATTTTCTAACAACACTCAGAAGTGACAAACCCATGTGCATTATTAATGTGCAGCGATTTACTTGAAATCGGCTGCCACCACCTAGTGGAAGGATGATGATTTCTATTTCATGATAATGTTTAATGCAAAAACATGTATGATAGTCATATTTTTTGAAAGCACTTACAGGGCCTTGAGTCTCACTCCTGTGTTTTGGCAAAAGCCTCAACAGTATCTATCCTACAATATTATACGAATTACTTTTCACTCTCCGTGGGCCTGAAATTGTACACACAAGTCTTTTTCTTTGTGCTACTCTCCATGGTGCTGAAATTGTACACGCACTTTTCTTCAAAATATGTGACTCCTCATGGTCCTGAACTGTTAACGCAATATGCGTCCATGTATGTAACTCCCCATGGTCCTGAAATCATACGCGCAAGCATTCTCTGTGTGTGACTCTCCATGGTCCTGAAATTGTACACGCACCATTATTCAACATGTGTTACTCTCCATGGTCCTGAAACTGTTAACGCAATACACGTCCATGTGTGTAGCTCTCCATGGTTCTGAAATAGCACACACACAAGTGTTCTCTGTGTGTGTAACTCTCCATGGTCCTGAAAGCGTACAGGCACTATTCTTCAACATATGTGACTCTCCACGGTCCTGAAACCGTAAATGAACTACCCGCACATGTGTGTAACTTTCCATGGTCCTTAAGTTGTGCACGCAATACTCTTCCCAGTGTATAACTGTCCCCGGGCCTGAAATTGGACCCGTAGAACGCTTCACTGTATGTAGCTCTCATAGTCCTGAAACTGCACATGCTTTATTATCACCGATGAGAATCTTTAATTGGTCTTGAAATTGTACATGCATGATTATTATTATTATTATTATTAATATTATTATTATTATTATTACCCTGGTGTAAGTCTCTGTGGTCCTGAAGTCACAACTGCTTATGTGTAACTCTGCATGGTGCTGAATTTATAAATGTTATTATTTTGCATGCTTTGTTAAAGCAGTCACTAGGGCTAAATTGATTTCCATTATGATGTAATATATGTTAAATTGTGGTGCTTGAAGGTAGAATGTGTTATTTGCCACAACATGCCTCACAGTTTAGAGCTACAGGGAGGGAAATGGCTTCCATGGCTTAAATTTTTAAAGCTTTGTTTAAACAGATTCCAAAAACATTATATTCATGGATTCTCTTTAATCCATGTGTATTAAGTGTAATTATATAACAATTGCAGAACCAAATGCTCAGGTTAATGGTGTGCTCCTTCAGATGGATTTACACTATATTTGTTCTGATTTTATATATAAAGTAATTGCTGATTATCTGCCTGTAGTCGATGGTTAAAGGTTATTTCAATAGTTAAGAAATATCATTAGAATCACATAAGAATGAGTATATATATATATATATATATATATATATATATATATATATATATATATATATATATATATATATATATATATATATATATATATATATATATATATATATATATATATATATACTATATATATATATATATTTAGAGAGAGAGAGAGAGAGAGAGAGAGAGAGAGAGAGAGAGAGAGAGAGAACAAGTTGAGAGCAGAGAACAAGTGCAGGAAAATCTAGAGAGGTGGAGGTTTGCCCTGGAAAGGAGAGGGAATGAAGGTTAGCCTCAGAAAATCAGAATACATGTGTGTGAATGAGAAGGACCCAGGAGGAACGGTGATGTTACAGGGAACACAGATAACGAAGGTGGAGGATTTTAAGTACTTAGGCTCAACAATCCAGAGCAATGGAGAGTGTGGAAAAGAGGTGACGAAGCGTGTGCAGGCAGGCTGGAATGGTTGGAGAAAAGTGTCCAGTGTGATGTGCGATAGGAGAGTGTCAGCAAGAATGAAGTGAAAAGTGTACGAGACGGTGGTGAGGCCAGAGATGTTGTATGGTTTAGAAACAGTGGTGCTGGGGAAAAGACAGGAGGCAGAGCTGGAGGTAGCGGAGATGAAAATGTTGAGGTTCTCTTTGGGAGTAACGAGGATGGATAGGATCAGAAATGAGCACATCAGAGGGACAGCACATGTAAGATGTTTTGGAGACAAAGTCAGAGAGGCTAGATTGAGATGGTTTGGACATGTACAGAGGAAGGTTAGTGAGTATATTGGCAGTAGGATGCTGAGGTTGGAACTACCAGGCAGAAGGCCTCGAGGAAGACCAAAGAAGAGATTTATGGATGTGGTGAAGGAGGACATGAAGGTTGTTGGAGTCAGAAAAGAACATGCAGAGGACAGGGTGAGATGGAGGCGGATGATTTGCTGTGGCGACCCCTGAAGGGAGCAGCCGAAAGTAAAAGAAGAAGAAGAAGAGAGAGAGAGAGAGAGAGAGAGAGAGAGAGAGAAAGAGAGAGAGAGAGAGAGAGAGAGAGAGAGAGAGAGAGAGAGAGAGAGAGCGATGGCTCCATTCAACTTCAAACTGACACATCTTATAGGGTGTCCCTTCCCTGCAGTGGATCAAAGGTGGTCAAAGACATTAAAGGAAAAAGTGTTATGGCACTGAAGGCACACTGATGCACGCGGGAAGTAAACGTTAGTCGTCTTGTTTGGTCCCAAAAAGGAGCAGCTGAGAACTATTAATTCTGGTTATGATAGAAGGAACACAAAGTGAATTGTAGCTCTCTGTGGATGGGCCTCACTTTCTCCAAACTAGTCAGATGGTGTTAATGTTATGGAAAATGCTGTGGTGTGTAGGCGATATAAAATTATTGATTTAAAAATAATGGTACTTTAAGATAATATTAAATATTAAAAAAATAATAATAATAAAAATGTGCAAATTTATGCAGAAAAGAATTAGTTTGTGAACGAAAGGATGTTTATAATAACGACTGATTTCATATAATGATTGTAGTCAGACTGCACAGCTGTGTCGTGGTTAGCAGATTTGCTTCACAGCAAGAAGGTTCTGGGTTCGATTCCCAGCTCGGGCATTTCTGTGTGGAGTTTGCATGTTCTCCCCGTGCTTGTGTGGGTTTCCTCGGAGTACTCTGGTTTCCTCCGACAATCCAAAAACATACACAGTAGGATAATTGTCTGTTCCAAATCACCCCAAGGTGTGAAGTGTTGCGTAAGTGTTGAGCTTGCAATGGCCGGGCAAGCTGTTCAGGGTGTACCCCACCCTCACCTGAAGTCAGCTGAGATGGGAACCAGACTCCCTGTGACCCTTATTAGCATAAAGTGGTTCAGAAAATGAATGAATGCTTAATAAACTTGATTTGAAAGATAAACTTCCAAAGAAAGACTGCTCGTCTAATTTTGATAATCGGGAAACTCATCTAATTCGTTAATGACCTCATCATTCAAATTTTCATTTTTAAACATTTTGAAGATGGCTAGATCGTGTAATTAGTGAAATTATTAATTCATTCATTTTCTGAACCGCTTAATCTTAATTAGGGTCACAGGCAGGCTGGTGCCCATCTCAGCTGACTCTGGGTGAGAGCAGAGTACACCCTGGACAGCACGGCAGGCCATTACAGGACAGAAACATGCTGGCGGCTATGCAGCCTACTGTTGCAGAAAGTCAGCAATGAACCTCACACCACAGACAGTGTGACATGGCCGGCCTTTGATAACCCGGTTAGCTGCAGTGGGGGGGCAGTAGTGACAACCCGTTGACAGTGGGGCTTGAACCCCCAACCTTAGGATCACCAATCCAGTACATTCACCACCAGGCCGCTATTGCCCCTTAGTGAAATTATAGCTACCTTATTAGTAAAGTGTTATAAACCCGGTCCAGTTTTTTTCAACTGGACATAGTTGATTTGTTCGGATCCGTCTGTGTCTGAGTGTTCTGATGAATCTGCCATTCCGCATTCAGGAAGCAGATGTTTCACTTTTGTAATGATAGCAATTTACTCAGTGAGAAAGCAATGGAATTGGACTTTCCTAAACAACAACCTGTCACATTTACACAGAGGAAAATTAGTCATTTAGCTTGTAAGAGAAATGTTTTGTGTTTGTAATGACAGGTTTTCGAGTGGACGGTTCTGAAATGTTTCAATTCTGATCGCTTTGAAAGTGATCATTGATTTTATTTTATTTATCAGTTCAGCAAAATAATCAGCCACACAAACTTCATTCATTCATTTTCTGAACTGCTTAATCCTAATTAGGGTCACAGGGACACTGGTACCCATCTCAGCCGACTCCGAGCGAGGGCGGGGTACACCCTGGACAGCTCACCAGTCCATCGCAGAGCCAACACTCAAACAACCATTCATACTCACACGCACAACCTCAGGCTGATTTGGAACAGCCAGTTATCCTACTGTGCATGTTTTTAGACTGTGGGAGGACACCAGAGTTCCCAGTGGGAACCCGCACAAGGACAGGGAGAACATGCAAACTCCACACTGAAACACCTGAGCTGGGAATCGAACCCGGGACCTTCTTGCTGTGAGGCGGACGTGCTAACTGTCAAAATAAATATATTTATTTAGGTTTGATACACACTATGCATTCACAGTCGTGTTCTGTTTACTGAATGTGAATTACTACCATTATTTAATGGAACCCAAAACTAAATTTCAAAACTTGAATAGTTATTTAACTGAGAAAAATACTGGAATAGTCATTAATAAATTGTTATATCATGCACACAAAATTATTTAAAAATAAATAAATAAACAAATAAATACTGCCTGTGGAGTAACATGAATAACACCACATTAATTGGAAATATTAAAATAGGAATTTAGTATTTCATAAAAAATAGCAATATGATACAATACAATACTAATGGATGTACAACTGGCCCTGCAATGGCCTGGTGAGCTGTCCATGGTGTACGTCACCCTCGCCTGGATTTGGCTGAGATGAGCGCCGGCCTCCCCACGACCCTAATTAGGATTAAGTGGGTCAGAAATTGAATGAATGAATGAATGAATGTATAACTGACCTACAGGAGATGAGGATTTAATTTAATTGTACAGTTTACTGTGAAAAATCTTGTACAACTCCTGCCCCTGCCCCGCCCCCAATAAAATGTTGGAAACAAAAGGTGTTTTTTTTTGTTTGTTTGTTTTTTTTTGTTTTTTAATGAACTCCTCCTACATTTATACATTTATTCATTATCCAAACTATTTAATCCTTCTAGGGTCATGGGGAGGCTGCAGCCTACTTCCACTGATGCTGAGGATAGGGAAAGTACACCCTGAAGAGCTTGCTGGTCCACACACACCCTTACATTTACAAAAACGAATGCAATTTCGAACACAGTTATCCAGAAACACCCTCGCTCAGTCCGAGACCTGAACCTGAGACCTTCTTGCTATGACGCAGACGAGCTAACCGCTAATGTATCTGATAAATGGAAGTTGTTTTTTTATATATATATATATATATATATATATATATATATATATATATATATATATATATATATATATATATATATATATATATATATATATGAGTATATATATAGGCGGGACGGTGGCATAGTGGTTAGCACGTCCGCCTCACAGCAAGAAGGCCTGGGTTCGATTCCCGGCCTGGGCGTTTCTGTGTGGAGTTTGCATGTTCTCCCCGTGCTTGTGCGGGTTTCCTCCGGGTGCTCCGGTTTCCTCCCGCAATCCAAAGACGTGCACTGTAGGTTAATTGGCCGTTCTAAATTGACCGTAGATTCTCTCCTGCAGCGGCACCGGAACCCAGTCGTATCGACATTTGCCCTTCCATTGGATCCTTCCGGTGGTGCCGAGACCGGGGGGGGGACTTGCTGCTTGGGTAACAGCCTGTCCCTCATTACTCGCTACCCAGGCTCTGCGCACTGGGGAGTATCACCAGCTGGGGTACCAGCCAGAGCGCAGCCATAGTCCTTCGGGACTGACGGAGGCCTACCAATATATATATATATATATATATATATATATATATCATATTCTTGGGTAGAATGTGTGGAGTCTTTTTAAGGAAATGAGCTGTAGTTTTTACTGTACATTTTATAGAATTGACTGCCGGCTGAGATAGGCTCAGGCCTTCCTGTGACCCTCATAAAATTACTTGGCTTGGTAAATGAGTGAGTCGGTAAGTTTCATCAGCATTTATCGGCTGCTCTCACAAGTCCTCTAAACTCTGATGAATGTAAATTCTGCATCTGGATCCGCCTCATTTTTAACAGCAGCACACAAACAGGGTGAAGAGTTTATTCATTCTTCTGAAATCTACCTTTCCAAACAGGACAGGGCAGTTTTTTTGTTTGTTTTTTTGTTTTGTTTTGTTTTGTTTTGTTTTTTTTTTTCTCAACAAATTATTTTTTATTAGGCCACCCTCTGCCCAGAATAAATAGTTAGACATGATTCAAATGTGTGCTTTTTTATCACCCCACCACCACCACCACCACCCATAATTCATGGGGTGTGGATTCTGGAGCCGGCTGAAATCGAAGCCTAATTAAACAGATGGCAAACTGTCCAATGTTGATTGTAATTAATGGAGCAAAGTAGCTTCTGTCGTTTTTTTTTTTTTTTTTTTTTTTTTCCTGACAGAAGATGGACCAAGGAGAAAATATTTTTGTTGATGTCTTTGGTGTGTTTTGTATAATTCTTTTTAGTTTTAATCCTCAAATGAAACGGTACCCAGTCAACATTTTACTAACTAGGAATCACCATGAATAGTGCATTCTTTCACATTATTTTTGAATGTTTAATTGTTATTATAAGCATTTATAGCATTGAATATGTATTTATTGACATTGTATACACATATACATGTACGTATGCGTCAGTCAGGGGGGGGTCAATCCTACTTTGCGGAAATCGGCGGTCGCGGGGGGGGGGGGTGGTCTCGGAGTGGAAAGTGAGGGATCCCTGTGTATATACCAATACATGATGTTCGATAGATGAGGCCATAAAGGTTTAGCATAAATATATTAGTAGCATGCACTCAGCGTTACTTAAGGCTGATTTACTGTAATGTGAGCTTAACGTTTCCCTTCGGTATATCTGCATACAAGCCTTGGCAGCATTTAAAGTAAGACAGATGACTGTGAATCCAATTTGCCATCTATTCAATTGTAATTTAATTCTCTCTCTCTCTCTCTCTCTCTCTCTCTCTCTCTCTCTCTCTCTCTCTCTCTCTTAGGGTTTATCTCATTATGCAATTCTCTATAACAAAATAATCGGTTGATTTATGGATATGAAACATGAGAAGGTGAAATCAGTGAAGAAACAGTTGTGACGTTTGTTATATATTCAGGAAGAATATAAAACAAGAAAAAAAATAGTCATGTGCTTTTCTTTTTTTTTAGTTTCAGTTATTTTGTTTTTTGTGTGGGGTTGGTGGTGTAGTGGTTAGGGTGCTGCGCTCATGATCGGGAGGTTGTGAGTTCAAATCCCAGTTAGACCCCCACTGTGCTAAGACCCCTGGGCAAGGTCTCAACTACAAGTGTGCCTCTGTTCACCCAGCAGTATAAATGGGTACCAGTAAAAATATACTGGGAAGGTAACCTGCGATGGACTAGCGTCCCATCCAGGAGGAGTCGAACTCCTGGTCGCTTCACGCTACGGAAACTGGTGATAAGCACCGCCCTGATGAGCCACTAGGCTCGGGTGTAAAAAGCCCAACGGACTTTCAGTTATTTTGTACACAGTGTAGCCTCAGAATTCTGTTGCTGGGCTCCTATCATGTCATGTTTTGGCATGGTGTGCATTCTGAGTTTTTTTTTTTTTCTTCTCTACTGACTAGTTCCACATTTTTATGAAAATACAATTAGATGCAAAGCTTTATCACTTTGCATTTAGATACATATGTGTTGATTGTTTATTTTAAAAAATTCATAGACAAAAATAAATAAATGAATAAAAATTTTGGTGCCCGAGATTTATTTACAAGGTACAAATACAATGCCTGAAAATAAACAGCTCAGTGACCTCCACTCAGACTTGCACGAAACAAAAACACAAAACCGAACTCAAACACAAGGGAGATTTGTAGACATTGTTTGTGGAGTCAACATGTAAAGACAAAAAACATTTCTGTATGCCCAGGAGCTCCAGTCATAATGTGCTAGCATGGTGTGGTCATGACAAATCACTGCAGGAAGACCAGGAAAAAAATCCTGACATGCAAACATGACAGGAAACTCACAAGGCTCTGTGGATCAGCCTGGGTTTGAAAAGGGAATGAAAACAAATAAACAATGAGAACTGGACATTAATCAAACAAATACTTATTTAATCAAAACAGGAGACACAAAGACAACAGAAGTAATGGCAGTGACTAGGGCTGTTAGTATTTCGACATAAGCAGTCGGGCAGTACAAACTGAAGAAAAATGATCTCACCATGGGAAAAAAAATAAAATAAAAATGAAGCGTTGTAACTGTTGGTCATTAGGACATGATGTAACTTATTTTGTTTTGGTCGGCTTCATTTGCATGGGATGGTCACGTGGTGGTTAGCATGTCACACGCCACCTTGGACGAAGGTCCTGTGTTTGGCTCAAGGGCATCATTGAGGTGTTCCAGTGTTGAGTTTCTATGTTCTTTCTGTGCTTCATGGGTTTCTTTGGGGTACCCCGGTTTCCTCCCACAGTCCAAAAATCCACACTAGGTAAATTGGCTGTTCAAACTTGTCCCTAAGTGTAAAACTGAATGTGGATGTTTGCCTGTCTGTGTTGGCCCTGTAATGGACTGGTGTTTATGGTGTACAGTGTTTTTGACCACAACTCTGTGGCATACTTGGAGACAAGTTTCAACCATGACGAAACTGTTGTAGGTTTCAGCACCCGGTCATTCATTTTATGAACTGCTTCATCCTAATTAGGGTCATAAGGAGGCATGAGGGATAAGTACACCCTGCACAGCTCACGCGGCCATCTCAGGGAAACACACTGATGGCAATGTAGCGTACTCTTTCTGAAAGTCAGCAATGGTTCTTTTACATGAACCTCTCACAGTGAGAGACATGGCTGGCCTTTGATAATCCAGGTATCTCCACAGCAGTGGCAGCCCGGTGACAGGGGGACTTGAAACCTCAGCTTTTGGATCAGTAATAGCTCCCTAAAACCGGGCCACCTGGGATTAAGCAGCTTGGAAAATTGAATGAATGAATGACTGCATTGTTTTTGTTTTGTTTTTAAATACAAAATAATTATAATTTTATAAATAAAAAAGGTGGCACGGTGGAACAGTGGTGAGCACATTCATCTCACAGGAAGAAGGTTCTAGGTCCGATTACCAAGCTTGGGCTATTTTATGCCGAGTTTCTATGCTCTCTCTGCTTGTGCGGGTTTCCTCCAGGTACTCCGGTTTCCTCCCACTGTCCAAGTAATATACATACACAGTTTGGCTAATTGACGATTACAGCATTGCTCCTAGGTGTGTGTGTGTGTGTGTGTGTGTGTGTGTGTGTGTGTGTGTGTGTGTGTGTGTGTGTGTGTGTGTAGGGGGGGGTACTGTTACATTCCTGTAGCTTTGTGATTGTTTTTTGCTTAAAACATGTTAGCACACACACTCTGATAAAAACACTCCACTCACATTCATGATGCTGCTGACGCTGCCAACGCTGCCAAAGTACACGTGTGTGTGTATATCTTTGTGAACTTTCTTTTTTTCTTTAACCGCACTTCCTTGTGTTTTTCAGGGTATTTAACAGTCGCAATAGAGCCCTTACCGCCTATCGTAGTTGGGGATATGGTGACAGTGAAGTGCAACTGCAAGACCGACGGCAGATTGCGAGAGATAGCCTGGTACAGGGTGAGTAGCATTAACGCTTTAATTTTATGCTGTTCATACCTACCGCTGCACAAAGGTCAAAGTTTAAGGGTTGTAATTGTATTTAAAATGCCCGCAATTCATCACATGATGAAGCTGATCAAGCGGTTTGCTTTAAGCTTGGACACCATGTCTTTAATTAAAGCCTCCGGATAGTGCTAAGTGGAAGCGGTGCAAAGCAGTTCAGTCTTGCTGTCTTGGCTGGGAATTCTGATGTGATGTTGAGCCGGTCAGTGCTATGCTTTAATGGATCACAGCTGGACACTTCACACTTATTAGGCTTAGAATATCGCACAGTGTGAACATTCAGCTCGATTATGTCTTTCACAACAGTGGTTTTCTTTCATTTTTTTTTTCCTCCCCCCCCTGCTGCCTCTGTGTCATCGTTCATCGCCCATCGCTCATCACAGCTGTACACGTTTGCAATAATGAGCATCAAGATATTACCACTTAGCCAGATATGTTTCAGATTCAACTAGGAAAATGCAAGAAAATGACAATCTGGAACACGCTCAAGACTCTTCAAGAGGCAAGGAACGCTGGTGATTTACGGAATTAACAGAATCAGGCAACATTTAGGGATGATTGAGATTTTTTTTTTTTTTTTTTTTTGGTGTGCCAGCTGCTGTCTGCTTTACACACCAACTGCAAGAACATCACAGACTGCACTAGATGTACAGAAGTGTCACTATCTTCTGTATTTTTTACCAAATCTGTGACACAGAAATGCTGTATCTCTCTTTTTTCTTTGTGTGTGTGTGTGTGTGTGTGTGTGTGTGTGTGTGTGTGTGTGTGTGTGTGTGTGTGTGTGTGTGTGAGAGAGAGAGAGAGAGAGAGAGAGAGAGAGAGAGAGAGAGAGAGAGACAGGGTGGGGGAACTAGGAAAGGATTTATTTGACCAAAGGAGAATTGGGGTGGACAGTCCTCCACCACCATAATAAAATTAAAAGCAAAAATAAACAAATAAAGCCCCACTTGCCACAGATTGTCACTGTCCCCCCAGTGCACCTAAGTGGGTTATCAAAGGCCAGCCATATCTCTCACTGTCTATGGTGTGAGGTTCATGTAAAAGAACTTTTGCTGACATTCGACAAGAGTAGCTGCATAGCCGTCAGCGTGTTTCCGCCCTGTGATGCCCTGGCAAGCTGTCCAGGGTGTACTCTGCCCTCGCCCGGAGTCAGCTGGGATGGGCACCAGCCTCCCCATGACCCTAATTAAGATTAAGTGATTACAGAAAAGGATGATGGACAAACAAGTGTATAGACAAATAAATGAATGAATAAATAAATATGGTGGTACGGTAGCCTCACTGCAATAAAGTTTGAGTAAAGGGCTTGGTGAGGTTTATCGGTGGGTGTGGAGTTTGCATGTTCTCCTCACGCTTGTGTGGGTTTCCTCCGGGAACTCCGGTTTCCTCCGACAGTCCAAACACATGCACAGTAGGTTAGTTGGCTGTTCCAAATCGCCCCTAGATGTGAGTGTGAGTACGAATAGTTGTGTGAGTGTTTGCCATGCAGTGGACTGGTGAGCTGTCAAGGGTGTACCTTGTCCTTCCCCAGAGTTGGGTGAGATGGGCACCAGCCTCCCTGCAACCTAATTAGGGTTAAGTGGTTCAGAAAATGAATGAGTTCAAAGACATGCACATTACACTAACTGGCTGGTCCAATTGTCCCTAGATGTGAGTGTGAGTGTGAATGAATGGGTGTGTTGGATGGGCGAGCTGGATCAGGTACACCTCTGGTTCCTTCAATCAGTCAGCTGAGGTAGACTCCTAACCCTATTAGGATTAAGTGGTATATAAATTTTTATTAAATTTCAAAAAGTATTACAGAAGCAAAATAATATGTGCAAATTTGACACCTGATTATTGATAAAATAATAAAAACAATCATGATCATCATCATCTGGTTGTTCCGGGGTCGGGTCATGGGCACAGCAGCCCAAGCAATGAGGCCCAGACGTCCATTTTCTCAGCCGTTTACTCCAGCTTTTCCGGGGTAAAACGAGCCGTTCGTAGACCAGCTGCGAGACATAGTCCCTTCAGCGTGTTCTGGGTCAACCCCAGGATCTCAACCCGGCTGGACCTGCCAGAGACGCCACACAACGGAGGCTTTCAGAAGGCATGCTAATCAGATGCCCGAGCCATCTCCACTGGCTCCTGTCAATGCAAACGAGCAGTGGTTCTACTCCGAGCTCCTCCTCGATGACCGAACTTCTCCCTCCATCCTTGAGGGACATTCCCACCACCCTGCGAAGGAAAGCGTATTTCAGCCGCTTGCATCCACAATATTTTTAATTTAACTGTCAAAATAATACTAAAAACAATATTTATAAAAATATTTAAAAATACATGTTTTTTTTTTTTTTTTTTTTTTAGATTTTATTAATATCTTGAGTGTAAATTTTAAATGATTTAATGAATTTTAGTTACAGGTTGAACTTTATACAGATCTTTTGATGAGAATTCAATGACACCAGCATACATATCATCAACTGGGAATTAACAAGGCCAATCTGCCATTTCATTCAAATGCCTTTCATTTCAAATGACCTTGTAAATTTTCGGTTGACGATATGAAACCAAATTAAACTTTAACTCATGTATTTAATATGACATTTACACTGTTATTACACAGAGAAATAATAATTAAAAAAAAAAAGCTTGTGACTGCTATCATGACAGTTTAAATGTAGGATGATACTCATATCACTGGACCCAGGTTGTCATGGTAACTCATGACAGCATGTGATTTTGTTGATTTGGCATGGCATGGTTTTGTCAATACCATGAAGTTTTACGATCATAAACCCATATTACCACAATTGATCCTCCGTCTGAGAGAGAAGAGAAAAAAAAAAGATTACTAAACGCCATCACCCTGATGATACCCTTATTATACAGTCGTACCTCACCTTACGAAATTAATCCGTTCCAGAGGCCGTTTCGTAACCTGGATTTTTCGTAAGTAGAACCGCATTTTACAATACTACCCCCTAAACCCTTTAAAAATTATAAAAGCATACCTTTTAAAGTACTTACTTCGTGTTGACCATGTCTTCTTAGCAGAGTTATAATCTTACAAATGTTTATGCGGTTAAAAGCCTGAGCCAAAAAATAAAGTTGCAATGAGCACACTTGAAAAACTCATGAAACAACAATAACTTTTCTTTTACATGAAAAGCATCATGGGTATTATTGAGATACAGCTCCATAATAGCCAATGGGAGGGAGCTGCGTCATCCCTCTTAGCCAATGGGAGGCCAGTGGGGCGGGATGTTGGGAGATAATCAATGGGAGAGCAACTCGTGCATTGTTTGAATTTTTGAGTTGGTGCTTCCATAACGTGAACTTGTTTCATATTCAGCGACAAAAAATTTAGGAAGATGTTTTTCGTAACCTGGATTTTTCATTTGCTAAGACTATCGTAAGGTGAGCTACCACTGTATCTCTGTAGATACCTTCAAAATACTATATACCTCCATTTCACTGG
>CM045732.1:6580474-6585474 GCA_024760905.1 Plotosus lineatus
TTGTTTTTTGTTTTGTTTTTTCCCCAGCTTGGTGATTCACCTGAGCTCTGCCTGTTCTGATTATGTCATGCTAATGAACAGACAGCCTGTGTCCTATCTTTATGGAAAGAAGCCTGGAAATTTTTATTTATTTATTATAATTTCCACTCCGTTGCTCAGAATATCGCTTTAAATTTTGTCACTCTCGCCCAAAAGCAAACTAGCTTGTTTAAATTATTAATAAATTCTATTACACACAGTCGAGAGTTAATGTACAGGTGCACTCACAGAGCACAGGGTACGTCCACTACACAGAATGGAACCTATAGCAAATACAAACCATGAATGGGCACTCATGATAATTATTCATATGCTCTGTGTGGACGTGTGGGGTCGGTGATGTAGTGGTTAGGGTGCTGGGCTCATGATCGGGACGTTGTGTGCTCAAAGCCCAGTTAAGACCCACATTGTGCTAAGACCCCTGGGCGATGGCTGAACCACAAGTTTGCCTCTGTTCACCCAGCAGTATAAATGGGTACCAGTAAAAATATACTGGGACGGTAACCTGCGATGGACTAGCGTCCCCAACCAGGAGGAGTTGAACTCCTGGTCGCTTCACGCTATGGAAGCTGGGGATAAGCACCGGCCTGATGAGCCATTAGGCTCAGGTGTAAAAAGCCCAAAGGACTTTACCTTACCTTTACCTATGTGCTAGGATGCTCGGAATCGAACTCAGGACCTTCTCACCGTGAGGCAGATGCGCTAACCACTACGCCACCGTGAGCGTGAGCACAGATAGTGAAAATAGAATAAATTCATGTGGAATTCAGCCTGAGGGCATTTGAGAGTGTAAGCAGTATATACACTGTGATTTGACCTCCTTGGCAACATTTTCATTATCTATGGCTCATGTGATATGAATACAAAGTGTAGTCTCAGGCTGGCAATAACATTATTGACTCATAATTATTCAAATGTATCCAAGTCCTTTAGGTAATTAAAATTCTGTTCTTTTTCCTACTGTTATATCATTTTGCCTCTCATTCAAGTAGATATTAAGATGAATGGTACATTCATTGCGATGGCCTGGCGAGCTGTCTAGGGTGTACTCTGCCTTCACCCAAAGTCAGCCGAGATGGGCGCCAGCCTTCCCAGGACCCTAACTGGGATTAAGTAGTTCAGAAAATGAATGAATTAATGATTGATACATTCACTTGAGGATTCTACTTGGTGGGATGTTTACTTGAAAAATGCTATAGCTTTCACCTGGTCGTTTATCAGGGCGGCCTAGTGGTACCGTGGTTAGCATGTCCACCTGACAGTAGGAAGGTCCTGAGGTTGAGAGGCGGGCCTTTCTGTGTGAAGTTGTGGTCTTGTGCTGGTTTCCTTCATGTGTTTTGGTTTCTTTCCATCAAAGACATTCATTTTAGGCTAATTCATTTTCTGTAACCGCTTAATCCTAATTAGGGCCGCAAAGAGGCTGGCACCCATCCCAGCCAACTCTGGGTGAAGGGCAGAGTACACCCTGGATGGCTCACCAGGCCATCGCAGGGCGGAAACATGCTGACGGCGATACAGCTCCTCCTGTCGAAAGTCAGCATTGGTTCTTTTACATGAACCTCTTACCATAGACAGTGAGAGACATGGCCGGCCTTTGAGAACTCAGTTAGGTGCACTGGGGAGACAGTGAGTGGGACTCGAACCTCAATCCTTAGGATCAGCGATCCAACACTAGGCCTCCACTGCCCGAAGCTAATTCCTAAATTGACTAATGTTCTAAGCGCTTAATCCTAATTATTGTCATGGGGAGGCTGGCACCCACCTCAGATGACTATGGGTGAAGGTAAGGTACACCCTGAGCAGCTTTCCAGGTCATCGCAGGGCCAACAGACACACACACACACACACACACACACACACACACACACACACACACACACACACACACACACACACACACAATCCATTTGCACTCACTGTAACACATAGGGGTGATTCGAAGCAGATTATTAGCCTACTGTGCAGATTTTGGACTGTGGAGGAAACTGAAGTACCCTTGAGGAAACCCATGCAAGCGCAGCGAGAACATGCAGACTCCACGCAGAAATGCACTGAGCCGGGAAATCAAACCCAGTCCTTCTTGCAGTGAAGTGGACGTGCTAACCACTGCGCCAGACTTCCACCATTAACCTAATTGACTGTTCCAAATTACGTCCAGATGTGGGCGTGAGTAAAAATGGTTGCGTTTATGTGTCCTGTCATTGGTCGGTGAGCTGTTTAGGAGGTAGCCCACATTCACCAGTTTGGCAAATGAGTGAACTGACACTGTAGCATCCTGAATGGTGCAGTTATTTATTGTTCATATTTGAGCTCAGGGCACAGCAAGCTGATAGCTCACCATCTGCCAACGATGTGCTGTGGGGTCTGACACCAGAGAAGTGAAAGAAACTCTTTAATTGGCTGTTCAGGTTAGCAGATAAGAGCATGGGAATAGAGATGAATGAAAAAAAAAATGACTTATTGAAGACTCCTGTTCTTCCTTTCTTCTTCTACAAGCAAATGATAATGCGTTGATAACGCCTCGTTCTTCATGTCTGTAATTAAAACTGCCTGTATGAGACCACCAATGATAGCCAATCAAGAGTCATGTCAAAATAATACCCCCCCCCATGGTTAGTCCAGTGTGGCTGGTGGAGTAGTGGTTAGGGTGCTGGGCTCATGATCAGGAGGTTGTGTGTTCAAATCCCAGTTAGACCCCCACTGTGCTAAGACCCCTGAGCAAGGTCTTAACCACAAGTGTGCCTCAGTCCACCCAGCAGTATAAATGGGTCCCAGTATAAATATACTGGGAAGGTAACCTGCGATGGACTAGCGTCCCATCCAGGAGGAGTTGAACTCCTGGTCGCTTCACGCTACGGAAACCGGGGATATGCACCGGCCTGATGAGCCGCTCGGCTGAGGTGTAAAAAGCCCAAAGGACCTTTGAGTCTGTGTCCCTCTGAAATGGCAGTTGCCACCTGCTGGAGTTATTTCATCTCACTTTGGTGTAGAACGTACATGCTCGTTTTCTGTCATCTTTCCAGTGTCTTCATGAACAACTTTTTTTTTTCCTTTTCTTTTTTCTTTTTTCTTTTTTTGCACAGACTTTAGGCAACATGATTTAGGCAATGCAGCAGGGGACCTTCCGTCGCTGGTCGTCCCTGGACCTTTGCTTGAAGTGTTCCAGGCTTCAAATTGTCCAGTCATTATTGAATTGCCTAAGATGGTCAGTATTACTAAGTCCTGTACTAGCCTGCATCTCAAATATCTTCCAAATGGACAAAAAGGGACACGTGACAGTGTGCGTTATTTCATCCTCTATATCATTCATACGGATTATTGAGGAAGTGGAAAGACATCTGGGATACAGCAGGCAAAAATAAAGACTTCTCTACATCAAGCATATGCTCTTTGTAAACAGATTCTGAAACCTGTTTAAAATAAAACCTGTTTGATTCCGCACGTCATCGTTGAACAGGATGTTAAACAGATACCACAACAATCCTACAACTTGGAGAGGAAATATACTAATAAATCATCAATATGTTTTTTTTTTTTTTTTTTTTTTTTTTTTTTTCATTTTAAGTGTAACATTTTAAGCTCTGCTAAATTAAATACCGTAATTTGTATTTTGTTACTGATATTTGAATATATTCCCGTATATGACTCTCTCTCTCTCTCTCTGTACACACACACACACACACACACACACACACACACACACACACACACACACACTTTATATTCCTTACCAGAAGCTAGAGAAGATGCAGGGAATTTGAGTGACATCATAGCGCTTAAAAAATAATTCAAAACACACTAAAAAAATTTACTTCACAATTCAAGCAATCACGTTGATAACTTGTGCGTGAAAGAGGAAAAAAAAGAGTCGTACACATCATCTGCAACCAATCAGCAGGAGGGAGAAACAATCTTTGTACTCAATCGCCTGTGATGACTCATGTGATGTGATTGACATTGAACAGACAGCGCTGTTGTGCAGGTATGTAAACTCTGATGGGCCGCTGATTTCCTTATTGGATTTCTATAATTTCATCAATGCAACAAAACATAATACATTAAGATAGTAATGGAAGTTAAACTTAAAGCACCAAATATCGTACAACAGGGTAGTCACGTGGTGTCATTCTCTCCAGGATGCGCTGCAGGGAAAATAAACATTTAGTCATGAATGTTCATTATGTATTTGTAGCCTACTTAGTCAATTTGATAGTAGAATATTATACACTTACAGCCTGTGTTGGCTTTATATGAAGCTTATATGAGGGTTTCCTGAGTGCAAACAGGAAGTGAATGAGTACACATATGTCATTTGGAACAATGGAGATCAGTGGTTTATAATTGGGTACAAGAGTGATCACCGGTGGGTTGTTTGTACATTGATGATCAGTGAAAGGTCATTAAAAATAGAGTTCCATTGATTGGCCATTAAAAGCAGTTCTAATCGGTGATTGACAGGTGGAAGAAACAGTAACACGTGATTATATCAGGTTTTAAACCAAGTAGTTTTGCCTGAAGGTCACACCAATAGCAGATCATGTTGAAGTGGGTGGTCTTTGCAGGTTTTCAGAGTATGGTCTGTGCATATGTTATGTTTTTATTTATTTATTTATTTATTTATTTTTATGATTTCTCAGCTTGTTGTTTGTGCAGCAGTACGCCTTGAAATCCATCATTTTCCTTGCAGCACAGCTCGGCACTAGACTGGTCGTCAACCGAGAATTACCAAGGTCTATCTGCCATTGGTAATTCTCGGTTGGCGTAGTGTTTGCTGCACGCAGCCAGGCCAATAGGACAACAAAAAGACTGGACCAGCCAATGAAGAAGGAGACATGTCTCTGCACATGCCTAGTAGTAATAGCACTAGAAACAAGGACTGATGCTGCCTGACGGAGCTGCTGATGTCATACATGGTCAAGTTAAAGAGCTGGTAATACAAACTCACCACAGTTACACTTTAA
>CM045732.1:6587974-6615474 GCA_024760905.1 Plotosus lineatus
GTTCTGCTTCCTTTTCTTGAGGAAGGGTCAATATGGTGCCATTCAGGATTCACAGCTGGAGAGTTCAGACCTACGTGTTGCTATTGAAATGGACGTACAATAAGACTTTTTATGTTTTTCGGTTTAAATTTACCTAATAATTAAAAAACACCATTCAGTTATAACTGCGATGACTGACATGTCATAGAGATCAAAGCCTTTTTAATACACATCAGAAACTTTTATTAAATTTGAAATTAAACAATAAAATATCAGTGGACTTGCTGTTATATAAAAACTGCTGCTTTGCCCTGACTGGGGTTAGTGTTCTCTGGTTAGCCATGTAAAACAAATGCTCTTTTTTTCTTCACTTTTTTGACTATTACTGTTGATAAAGTCTTGAATAGCCATGGTAGATGCTGCCCGAGCATCAAATAATATGATTTGCGCTTGTTTACATTGTGCATCTTGCTGGACCCCCCCGTGTGCAGCTAACTGGCCTATCAAAGACCGGCCAGGTCTCTCACTGTCTATGGTGGGAGGTTCATGTAAAAGAACCATTTCTGAATTTCGACAAAAGTAGCTGCATAGCCATCAGCATATTTTTACCCTGCGATGCCTTGGCGAGCTGTCTCCAGTGTACTCTGCCCTTTCGCCCGGAGTCGACTAAGATGGGCACCAGCCTCCCCATGACCTAATTAGGATTAAGCTGGCCTTTGATAAGCCAGTTAGTGCACTGAGGGGACAGTGACAACCTGTTGGGAGTGAGGATTGAACCCTGAACTTTGGAATCAGTGATCCAGCAGCGTCATCATCTTTAAACTTCATGCAAGCAAATGGATAAAAACTGTACTGTATAAACTTGCATGTGTGCAAATAATAATTTGATTATATTTGTTTATTTTTATTCATTTATTTGTAAAATGTGGGAGATTTTTGGATTACCCTGCATCTTTGCTTTATTCCATTTTTTTTCCCCCCTTATATAGTGAGTCCCAGGTTTGGGCGTTTTTTTGTGTGTATCAAGCATATTCACGTGATTGCTTGGGATTGCTGTGCTATATATACAGTATTTGACATACGTGTGCTCATACCTGTGTGTTTATGTGTGTGTGTGTGTGTGTGTGTGTGTGTGTGTGTGTGTGTGTGTGTGTGTGTGTGTGTGTGTTTTATCGGTCTCGTGTTTATGGAAAAATAAATATTCCACTATATTGGCACTCTAAATGTAGTGTTGCTCCTAATGAGCTCTGGTTTTGTTTCAAAAAATCAAATTGTGCAGCCCGGAAAAATTACCAGTTCAGTACCGATTGTAGCATGTTATCAGTGTTCGAAATGGATGGCAGAAAATGGAATGCAAATATTCTTCAGGGATTTCTTAATTACTCTTCTGCATAGCCGCGTTTTTTTTTTTTTTTTTTTTTTTTTTTTTCTCCAAAAAAATCCATTGTGTGTGTAATTATTTCTTACCAAAGTGCAAGACTTATAAAAAGTTAAACTATGGAATATTATTAAATGTAGTTTTGCTAGTTTTGTTAAGTCTGCTGTTTTTGTTGTTGTTGTTTTTGTTGGTTTTTTTCTTTTTTTTTTTTTATTTGCCTAGTGGCACATCAGACCCTGGGCTTATCCCGGTTTCTGCAGTGTGAAGTGACTCGGAGAAAAGCACCTCCGAGATTGACAGTTTGACCAATGCAGGTTAGATTTATTCATCTTTGGTATAAAAAAAGAAATAAATATGGCAGTTTTATCACTATCGTAGAAGATTGGAAGTTGTGATTTATTATTATTATTATTATTATTATTATTATTATTATTATTATTATTATTATTATTATTATTATTATTATTCATTCATTTTCAGAACTTTGTCATCCTAATTATGGTCGGGAGAAGGCTGGCGCCCATCTCAGCCAACTCTGGATGAGTGCTAGTATTATAATTATAATTAAATTGGTAGTATAACACAGTCGGCTAATTGACTGTTCCACATTGCACTTGTGTGTGTGTGTGTGTGTGTGTGTGTGTGTGTGTGTGTGTGTGTGTGTGTGTGTGTGTGTGTGCGGGTTGGCTCTGCGATGGCCAGGTGAGCTGTCCAGGGTGTACCCTGCCTTCTCCCAGAGTTTTCTGAGATGGGAGTGAGCCTTGTTTAGGATGAGTAGCCTAAAAAAATGAATGAATGAATGTCAGGAATTCAGTGATGTCGACTCAGGTAACACCAGCTTAAAGTGCTGCTGCATCGCCTTCATTAATCATCACTGCATGTTGACTCATGTAACACTGCTTCAATTGGCTGTTCCAGCTCACCTCTATGTGAGAGTGAGTGTTAATGATTTTGTGAGTGTTCGTCCTGCGATGGCCTGGCAAGCTGTACAGGGTGTGATACCTTATGGCTGAGATACCTTACCTCATTGGGGATTATTTAAAAATAGAAATGCAGACTTGTGATAAATGGCATTCTTCATTTTATTCCAAATGTTTTGTTCTTAGGACACAGTGTCTGGCACATCTGTCTCACAATACGAAGGTCCTGGGTTCAATTCCTCGCCCGGGTGTTTCTGTGTGGAGTTTGCATATTCTCCCCGTGCTTGCGTGGGTTTCCTCTGGATACTCTGGTTTCCTCCCACAGTCAAAAAACATGCACAGTAGATTAATTGGCTGGTCCAAATCATCCCTAGCTGAAAGTGTTGGCCCTACGATGGCCAGGCAAGCTGCTCAGGGTGTACCTCTCCCATGCCCAGAGTTGGCTGAGATGAATGTCAGCCTCTCTGCGACCCTAATTAGGATGAAGCAGCTCAGATGATGATGATGATGATGATGATGATGATGATGAGAAAACTCATGATTGGTCAGAAATGCTGCAGGTAGTTCACACAGGATAGGCTGGTTACTGTCGTGTTCAAACATGGTGTGGCTGGTTGTACTCTGCATAGCGTCTCTGGGTTCCCACTTTTACCGAACACACGATAACACAAGAAAAACAAATTAAAATAATTTCTCGAGATTTTTTTCATCAGTTTCATCATCATTCCACGGTTAATGGGGACCAAGATCCGCCTGCACCCTCCGATTTACGCGAAGTAGGATTGGCCCAAACTGATGTATACGTACATGTATATGTGTATATAATATCAATACATACATATTCAATGCTATAAATGTTTATAACAACAATTAAACATTCAAAAATAATGCATAAGATGAAAATAAAATGTAAGTACACACACATACTGACACGCGCCTCACATGAAAAATGTAAGGAATTTTGTTGGGTTGTTTTTTGTTTGTTTTTGTTTGTTTTGGGGTTTTTCCTTAACTTTTTTCCTTATCATCCCTTAATTTCCTTATTTTTTATTTTTTGATGAATATTCTTGAAAAACCCACTATGCACTGAGGCCGCAGAAACTGAAGCACGAAGTAGCGAGGGATTTGAATGAGATTTATGCTTTCTTTATGTTCAAGAGCTTTTAATGCTTATTTAGCATGTTTGCTAGCTCGCGCTGTGTTACCTTTACCCATAAACTTGAACCTGACAGTGTAATATATAGAGAAAAATTACCAACCACATCCGGAAAGGACATAATATCCTTATGCGTATGCAAAAATAAATAAATTAATAAATAAATAAATAGATCTGAAACAGAAAAATACAAAAATAACAAATCTTGTCACTTTCTAATGTTTGCAACGTTCATATGAAGCACTTCCTGTATACACTGCTGCATTGATTTCAATGGAACGCTGTCTGAACGACAGTTGTCGGATGCATGAATTCTTCTTTTCCTTTCGGCTGTTCCCTTTCAGGGGTCGCCACAGCGAATCATCTGCCTCCATATTATATTAATGTATATTATATAATTATTACCCAGTGCAGCTAACTGGATTATCAAAGGCCGGCCATGTCTCCCACTGTCTATGGTGTGAGGCATGTAAAAGAACCATTGCTGACTTTCGTAAAGAGTAGCTGCAAAACCATCAGCGGGTTTCCGCCCTGCGATGGCCTGGCAAGCTGTCCAGGGTGTACTCTGCCCTTGCCCGAAGTTGGCTGGGATGGGCACCAGCCTCCCCACGACCCAAATTAGGATTAAGCGGTTACAGAAAATGATGATTATATAATTATTAGTAGTATATTATATTATTGTATAATATATATATATATATATATATATATTAATAAAGTTATATTAATGATTCGCATGTTTGATTTGGCATAGGTTTTTACGCCGGATGCCCTTCCTGACACAACCCTTTAGCGAGGGGCGGAAACTGGCTAACGGCTATGCAGGTACTCTTTACCAAAGTCAGCAATGGTTCTTTTTTCATTCACCGCACATCATAGACAGTGCGATACATGGCCGGCCTTTGATAACCCAGTTAGCTGCACTGGGGGGACAGTGACAACCTTGTGGAGAGTGGGACTCGAACCCCCAACCTTAGGATCAGCGATCCAGCACCTTTTATCACTAGGGAGCACCACTGCCCTGTCGGATGCACGGATTATAAAAAATAAATAAATAAATTGGGCTTAAATTCATCATAATGCGCCAGTTGATAGAGAACATGCATCATATTTAATACATTCATTCATTTGCTGATCCCTTCAGTTGTACTAGTGTTGCTGGGAGATGGGTGTCCATCATAATTCACAATGGGAGAAGGCAGGGAACACGCTGAAGAGCTTGCCAGACCATCGCAGAGGAACACACACACACACACACACACACACACACACACACACACACACACTGTCTCATTCTTTAGGGGAAATTTAGAACAGCCTATTAGCCTAATATTCATGTTTGGGGACTGTGGGAGGAAACCGGAGTACATGAAGGAAATCTGTACACACACACGTGGAGAACATGCGTCCTCGGAAATGACCGAGTCTGATGCCTCGAACACAGGATATTCCTGCTGTCAGCCAGACATGTTAACCATTGTGCCACACTGGCCTGCATCATATTTCAGGTTATTTCACTGAACATCTTATAGATTTTTGTTGTTGTTGTTGTTGTTGTTGAACCTGAAAACAGCCATCGAACAGGAAAGCTTGAAAGAAAACACCTTTGGAAAGCTCACACAGAGTAATCCTAACAACGATGCGTGTGATCAGACAATCATGAACTCCTGATGGTTTAGGTCTAGACCATGCTTCATTATAAATATATAGCAAAGCCAGGTTCCTGGTGTATTTCTGTCAAAAGGCATTGTTTCCTTCGTTCCATCAAGCCTGATGTGCACAGCAGCTGCCTGACTGCAAAATGGCAGGGAAAATGGGCTGTGTTTCTTTTTCTATTTCAGAATGACAGCAAGCTCACAGTGTCCTGAGTGTACCGAAGCAGTGCACCTGGGGGTTTACACTGTGCTCTGAAACACATTTTTAACAGATGCCAGCAGGGATAAGCGTGTTGAATAAGCAGTTAGAACGGCATGACTGAGACGCCACATCTCGCTAAAGCAACGCGGTGACAGAATACATTTAGTTGCTTTGTATGCATGGCGGTGTCAGGTTTAGCATGTCTACATCACAGCAAGAAGGCCCTCACAGGTTCGAGTCCCAGGCTTCAGCAGGGGTATTTCTGTGTGGAGTTTGCAGGGTTTTTTTTGTTTTGTTTTGTTTTGTTTTTTTTTTTTAACATACCATTGCAGTGACTTACCAGCGTTTCTTCTGGATCGTCCTGTTTCCTCCTATGGTCCAAAGACATGGACATTAGACTAAGTAGTACGTCTCCGTCGGTCTCGAAGGACTATGGAGCTGCGCTCTGGCTGGTGATACTCTCCAGTGTGCAAGCCTGGGTCAGAAATATGGAGGACAAGTTGTTATCCAAGCAGCAAACCCCCCCCCCCCCCCCCCCCCCCGGCACCACCAGCATGAGCCAATGGAAGGGCAGACGCCGATACAACTGGGTTCCAGTGCCGCTGCCAGAATGTTGCTATGAACAAACTGCTTCAGGAGACTCCGACTCCCGATTAGGTACATGCTGACGGCTATGCAGTTACTCTTGATGAAAGTCAGCAATGGTTCGTTTACAGCAGGGATCTCCAATCTTATCAACAAATGGCCAGTGTGGGTGCAGGTTTTCACTTCAACCAAACAGTAGCCACACCTTCCACCTGTTTCCACCAATCACTGATCATTAAAAGAAAAGTAAACACAAACTAGATTGGACATTAATGTTTCAATTCTTTAAGTCTTAAAGCAAGGTGACCTCACCAAGATGGCCATCAATTCAGAATTGAAACAGTAATGTCCAATCTATTTTTTTTTCTTTTGATGATCAGCGATTGGTGGAAACAGATGGAAGGTGTGGCTACTGTTTGGTTGACGTGAAAACCTGCACCCACACCGGCTTTTTGTGGGTAAGATTGGAGACCCCTGGTTTACAGTCTCACACCATAGACAGTGAGAAACATGACCGGCCTTTGATAACCCAGTTAGCTGCACTGGGGGGGCAGTGACAACCTGTTGGGGGTGGGGCTTAAACCCCCAACTCTAGGATCAGTGATCCAGCTGACATTACCACCAGGCTACCGCTGCTCAAATTAGACTAAGTAGTTGTTCCAAATTGCCCCGATAAGTGAGTTAAATGTTTGTTGGCCCTCATCTGGAGTCCCCGTGACCCTAGCTGGATAAAATTCTTCCAACTATGGGGAACGTGGAACTGCCAATTAGCATAATGTACATATCTTTGAACGGTGGGAGAAAATCAGAGGAACTGAAACCTTGCAAGAACGGGAAAAACATACAAAGAAATAGCCTTCATAAAATGGAGTTTTGGATTAAGTTCTGGTAGCCGGCATTGTTTTTGAATTTGGTAAATTTTTACCTGGGTAAGTAAGTGTGCGTCTAAGACGACATCCCGTAGGCAGGGTGCAGGGAGCATGGTGACCATTTCAGCCAAATCTGCCATCCCAAGCCCAACATGCATACCACCACTCACACCCACGCTCACACTTACAACTAGGGGCAATTTAGAACAGACAATCAGTCTACGGGGCATACTTTTGGATTGTAGGAGCAAACTGGAGTACCTGAAGGAAACTCATGCAAGCACAGGGAGAACATGCAGACCCCACACAGAGACACCCCGAGACCAGAAATCAAGCCCATGCCCTCTTGCTGAGAGGGAAACATACTAACTACTACACCACTGTACCAGAGAAACCCTGTTGAGTCCAAAACATATAGCAGGACGGTTGGAGAAAAGCAGTGCACACCAATACAAACATTTTTTTTTTTTCAAGTGGGAGCATCAGAACTCTCACAAAGCCCGGGCAGAAAAAAAAATCAATTCAGAATTTGTTTTCTTTTTATACTAATACACTAACATATCACACAGTTCAAACAGACATGACACAATTCATACACTGTGATTATATACAAGTTTATTCAGCAGGAGAAATTCAATTTCACTGCTCAAACGGGATAGAATGTGTTCTACTCCTCCCCCCCAGTGCAGCCAACTGGGTTACCCAAGGCCGGCCATGTCTCTCACTGTCTATGGTGGAGGTTCATGTAAAAGATCCATTGCTGACTTTCATCAAGAGGAGCTGTATAGCCGTCAGAGTGTTTCTGCCCTGTGATGGTCTGGCAAGCTGTCCAGGGTGTACTCTACCCTCGCCCAGAGTAGGCTGGGATGGGTGTAGGCCTTCCTGTGACCCTAATTAGCATTAAGTGGTTGCAGAAAGTGAATGAATGAATGTTTTCTTCTCTTCACTAAAAAAAAAAAACAACAAAAGTCCTAACGTCCTCGCACAGTGCAGTAAAGATGAGAGGACACTTTGTAAATGTGCTGTATTTCTTCCACCTTATAAACCCAGTTACACTGGCAGTGAGTGACGTGGTCCACTGGAAGATAAAGATTGGCTGCATGTCATATGATAGGAGTAGAGACGCTATTGTGACACCTATTTTTATACAACGTAGACTCAGTATGCAATTCTGTTTTAAACTGAAACTAATTCCAAAGAAAATATAAATTATTCATTGATTCATTCATTTGCGTTGCCATTTTATCCGATTCATTTTGTTGGGAGGCTGGAGCCTATCCCAGCCAGCTTTTGGTGAAGGTAGGGTACACCCTGAAAAGGTCACAAGCCCATTACAGTGACAAGACAAACATTTCAGTTTCACTCTGTCTGTCTGTCTGTCTGTCTGTCTGTCTATCTATCTATCTATCTATCTATCTATCGATCTATCTATCTATCTATCTATCTATCTATCTATCTATCTATCTATCTATCTATCTGTCTGTGTATCTATCTATCTATCTATCTCTCTATCTATCTATCTAGCTATCTATCTATCTGTCTGTCTATCTATCTATCTATCTATCTATCTATCTATCTATCTATCTATCTATCTATCTATCTATCTATCTATCTATCTATCTATCTATCTGTGTGTCTGTCTATCCATCCCAGGAACTTCTTTTTCAGAGGTTGACATTCTAATCAATAAGTCACTAGGCTTGCCAGGATAAATCATGTTTGGCATAAAAAAAAGATAAAAATTGATCAAATATCTTCTTCTTTTCCTTTCGGCTTTTCCCTTCAGGGGTCGCCACAGCGAATCATCTGCCTCCATCTCACCCTATCCTTTGCATCTTCTTCTCTTACACCAACGATCTTCATGTCCTCCTTTACCACATCCATGAATCGTCTCTTTGGTCTTCCTCTAGGCCTTTTGCCTGGTAGTTCCAGCCTCAGCATCCTATTACCAATATACTCACTATCCCTCCTCTGTACATGTCCAAACCATCTCAATCTAGCCTCTCTGACTTTGTCTCCAAAACGTCTTACATGTGCTGTCCCTCTGACGTACTCATTCCTAATCCTATCCATCCTCGTTACTCCCAAAGAGAACCTCAACATTTTCATCTCTGCTACCTCCAACTCTGCCTCCTGTCTTTTCCCCAGGGCCACTGTTTCTAACCCATACAGCATCGTTGGCCTCAACACCGTTTTGTACACTTTTCCTTTCATTTTTGCCGATACCCTCCTATCACACATCACACCGGACACTTTTCTCCAACCATTCCAACCTGCCTGCACACGCTTCTTGACCTCTTTTCCACACTCGCCATTGCTCTGGATTGTTGAGCCTAAGTACTTAAAATCCTCCACCTTTCTTATCTCTGCTCCCTGTAATCTCACCGTTCCTCTTTGGTCCTTGGCATTCATGCACATGTACTCTGTCTTACTGAGGCTAATCTTCATTCCCTCCTTTCCAGGGCATACCTCCACCTCTCTAGATTTTCCTGCACTTGTTCTCTGCTCTCACTACAGATTACAATGTCATCTGCAAACATCATAGTCCATGGGGAATCTTGTCTAACCTCGTCTGTCAGCCTGTCCATCACCATAGCGAACAAGAAGGGGCTGAGAGCTGACCCTTGATGCAGTCCCACCTCCACCTTGAACTCTTCTGTCACACCGACAGCACACCTCACCACTGTCTTACATCTCTCATACATGTCCTGCACCACTCTAACATACTTCTCTGCCACTCCAGACTTCCTCATGCAATACCACAGTTCTTCTCTCGGCACCCTGTCATATGCTTTCTCCAGATCCACAAAGGCACAATGCAGCTCCGTCTGACCTTCTCTGTACTTCTCCATTAACATCCTCAAGGCAAACACTGCATCTGTGGTGCTCTTTCTGGGCATGAAACCAAACTGTTGTTCACAAATGCTGACTTCTGCCCTTAGTCTAGCTTCCACTATTCTTTCCCATAACTTCATCGTATGGCTCATCAACTTTATCCCTCTGTAGTTGCCACAACTCTGCACGTCTCCCTTGTTCTTAAAAATGGGCACCAGCACACTTCTCCTCCATTCCTCTGGCATCCTCTCACTCTCTAAGACCTTGTTAAATGTTCTTGTCAGAAAATCTACTGCTACCTCTCCTAGACACTTCCATACCTCCACCGGTATGTCATCAGGACCAACTGCCTTTCCATTCTTCATCCTCTTCAATGCCCTCCTCACTTCACCCTTACTAATCTTTGCTACTTCCTGGTCCTCAACAGTCACCTCTTCTACTCTTTTTCTCTCTCATTTTCCTCATTCATCAGCTCTTCAAAGTACTCTTTCCATCTTCCCAGCACACTTCTGTCATCAGTCAATACATTTCCCTCTCTGTCCTTTATCAATCTAACTTGCTGCACGTCCTTCCCATCTCTATTTCTCTGCTGTGCCAACCTGTATAAATCATTTTCTCCTCCTTACTTTCCAGCCGAGCATACAAGTCATCAAACGCACTCTGTTTGGCCTTTGACACTGCTACCTTTGCCTTACGCTGTGTCTCCCTGTACTCCTGTTTACTCTCTTCGGTTTTGTCAATGTCCCACTTCTTCTTAGCTAATCTCTTCCTTTGTACACACTCCTGCACTTCCTCATTCCACCACCAAGTCTCCTTATCTACTTTCCTTCCAGATGACACACCAAATATTCTCCTACCTGTCTCCTGATCACATTTGCTGTAGTTGTCCAGTCATCTGGAAGCACTTCCTGACCACCCAAAGCCTGTTTCAACTCCTCCTTGAAGACAGCCCGACACTCTTCCTTTTTCAACTTCCACCACTTTGTCTTCTGCTCTGCCTTTGCCTTCTTCACCTTCCTCACCATCAGCATCATCCTGCACACCACCATCCTATGCTGTTTGGCAACACTCTCACCCGCTACTACTTTGCAGTCACTGACTTCCTTTAAATTACATCGCCTGCACAAGATGTAGTCTACCTGTGTGCTCCTACCTCCACTTTTATAAGTCACCCTATGCTCCTCTCTCTTCTGGAAGAAAGTATTCACCACAGCCATTTCCATCCTTTTGCAAAATCTACCAACATCTGTCCTTCTGTGTTCCTGTCCTGGATACCAAACCTACCCATCACTTCCTCGTCCCCTCTGTTTCCTGCACCAACATGTCCATTGAAGTCTGCCCCAATGACCACTCTTTCACCTCTGGGGGTACTCTGCATCACTTCATCTAACTCCTCCAGAACCTCTCCTTCTCTTCTCGCTCACATCCTGTCTGTGGGGCATAAGCACTAACAACATTGACCATCACACCTTTAATTTCTAACTTGAGACTCATCACTCTGTCTGACACTCTTTTCACTTCTAGAACATTCCTGGCAAACTCCTCCTTCAAGATGACTCCGACTCCATTTCTCTTCCCATCCACACCGTGATAAAACAGCTTAAACCCTGCTCCTATGCTTCTAGCCTTGCGACCTTTCCACCTGGTCTCCTGAACACACAGTATGTCCACCTTCCTCCTCTGCATCATGTCAGCCAGCTCTCTACCTTTTCCTGTCATAGTTCCAATATTCAAAGTCCCTACTTTCAGTCCTAGACTCATGCCTTTCCTCTTCTCTCTCTGGCAACGGACACGCCTCCCGCCTCTCCTTCTTCGACGTCTTCGACCGAAAAATTGATCAAATATGTCATCACTTAAGGCGCCATGCTGGTGCAGTGGGTCGCACGTCCCGCCTCACAGGAAGAAGGTCCCGGGCTCGGTTCCTGGACAGGGGTATTTCTGAGTTTGCACGCTCTGTCCATGGTTGCATTGGGTTTCTTCTGGGTATTCTGGTTTTCTCCAACAGTCCAAAAAACTGGCACTGTACACAAATTGTTTGTTCCAAATTGCCCCTCGGTGTTGGAGTGAGTGTAAATAGTTGCTTATATTTTGCCCTGCAATGGCGTTGCGATCTGTTGACGGTGTACCCCGCCCTCACACAGACTCGCCTCAGATGGGCCCAGCCTTCTCAAGATCCTAATGAGGATTAAACAACTTTGAAAACGAATGAATGCTATTATGTAAACAACATTAATTCCCTGGCTTGTACCAAACACAGCAATTGGTGTTCATCTGATTTTGCAGTGAAATCGCAGAAATATTTTAAAGGTTATCCAGAGATAAATGTGAGCATGTGTTTATTTAATGTGTCTTTACCTTCAGTGCAGACATCAGTCACCCAGTCAATGCATTCAAAATCTATTTGCCCTTCTCTTCTATCCTGACTTCAATTCCCTTAAGTATTGAATCAAATCGATCGGCGTCAACTGTAGCCTCCCATTGTGAACTCCAGTTATCTGGGTCAGGAGATGTGGCAGCAATGAAACAATTAAAAAAAAAAAAAAGCCTTCGCTTTCCTATAGTGCGTATAAGTGCATGCTGGAGAGAGATGGGTTTTGTAATAGATTTTTGCCGGTGTAAAATGAGAGGCTGACCTCGGAGTGCGAGGCATGCCAAAGGAGAAGTTAGTGTACCCAGTGTAGCCAAGTTAAAGGGATTACAACTTCGTCACTTTACCACCAGTGATATGTGAGTAAATACAGCCTGTGAATACAAGCCTCCTGTGATTATGGTGTGGATTTACTACCTTTTTTTTTTTGTTTGTTTTGGGGTTTTTTTTAGAATTTATGATTTAGAGACAGTCCACGACCCTGTAAAATCTAAGTCATGTCCTTCTATATCTTTATTCCATCTGAGTAGCTGTTATACTGTATCTCCCCCTCTTACATATAGCTACCCCAAGCCATTATCTATAGATATATAATATAGTTCACCTTCACTGGGAGGCTGAATGATTGCACATGTTGGCGTAGTGGAGAGGAATCGTGCCTGTGTGTCAGCACATCACCCACGTCATTCGTCGAGCCATTATCTTTTTGAAATACATCATGTAAAGCTATTTGAATAAAACTCACAGCTGGCTATTTAGAGACTATGCTTTGTTGTTGTTGGTTTTTTTTTGTTTGTTTGTTTTTTTAAACAAGCAAACAAAAAAAAACAAAAAAAACAAACAAACAAGCTTTCAGATAAACAGAACATAAATAGGAAAGTGCTGTATTTAAATAAAGATTAATCATGTACTGATAGAATGCACTGGGCTGTCTGATGGTTTTGTTATGGAGTATTTCTTATAATATTTGTCACATCACTGGTCTCTGATATGAATCGCAATTTATTTGGGAAAATTGTTGTATATAATTTGATCTGTCAACTGATTCTGAGGGTGCACGCACACAAGTGTCAATTTTACTAGCTGTGAACTTGCTACGTTCGAAGGGAAATTAAACCCAGACTTAATAAAACCTTCCATACATTGCATGTCTTTGCATATTGTTATTACAGGCGTCTTCTTGAAGAAAACAAACAAACAAATTGGTAATAAATGCACACATGGGGAGGAGGGGGGGGTGCTATACTTGCAAAAAGCCACACAGATGTCACATGTTCCCCACAGTAAATATGCATAAGATCAATGTCGACTGTCCCTTCATGAAGTAAATCAGCCGATGTTTGTCTGCTGTATGTGAACATCAATTCGTACTCTAGGTAGATGTTACTGGTTTATTTAATTCAGAAGTTCACTAGTTTATATCTGATTCGTTAGTTTTAATGTCTGTATACTGTTATTTTTGCTATTATCTTGCCTTATATGAACTGATCAATTCACATCCAATTCTCAGAATTTCACACTTTTTCCAGAGTGTAATGGCAGGCAGTCTTTTTAAACAGGTTAATGCAAAACAAAGTTTATCAGATTGCAACTTAAAAATCACCTGATAATGAAAATATGCATATATTGATGAATAAATGAGGCCGGTGTTGTAGTGGTTAGGTTGCCAGACTCATGATAGTGAGGTCATGATTTTGAATCCCTGTTAAATCCCCACTGTGTTAAGATACCTGGGCAAGGTATTAATCACAAGTATGCCTCTGTTCACCCATCAGTATAAATGGGTACCAGTAAAAATATACTGCGAAGGTAACATGCAAAGGACTAGTGACTAAAGTTAAGCTCCTAGATGGTTCACTGAGTTCTGGTCCAATGAGCCAGTAGGCTTTGCTATAAAACCCCAACAGATTTTACTTACCTTACCTACCCTCTGTGTGTAATAATACAATTTTCAGGGCTTGCCTTTCATTTCTTGTTAAAATGAGGAGCAGCATGATGGTGTTGTGATTAGCAATTGCACCACACAGCAAGAAGGTCCTGGGTTTGATGCCCAGACTCAACGAGGTCATGTCTATGTGGAGTTTGCATGTTCTGATTGGTTTTGCGTGTGTGTGTGTGTGTGTGTGTGTGTGTGTGTGTGTGTGTGTGTGTGTGTGTGTGTGTGTGTGTGAGTGTGTGTGTGTGTGTGTGTTTGTGTTTTGGCCTTGTGATGGTCTGGTGAGCTGTTTACTGTGTACCCTGCATTTCTCCAGTGTCATTTGAAGTAGGTACAACCTCCTTGCGAACCTCATAGGATTTATCAGTTCAGAAAATGAGTGAGTGATGATGTAGATGGAATCAAATGGAGAGTGGCACAATTGCACAGCCACACAGCAAGAAGGTCCTGGTTCTGAGAGAGTTTCTGTATCAAATTTTTATGACTTTACCATGCTTGCATGTTTACCTGTAGGTGCTCTGGTTTTCTTCCACAGTGAAAAAATCATGCATATAAGAAGAATTGAATTTATTTGGATTTCCCCTAATTTTGAATGTGTGACTGCAGCAAAGATGTCATGTGGGCAGGAAGATGTCACGTGGGCAGGAAGATGGCATGTGGGCAGGCAGGAGGTGGTGCATAACAGAGCAGGTGGAGGAAGAGGAGGAGGAGCATTTTGTGCATGTACATGCTATGAATGCCAGCAAGGAAAGGGTTGTGGTGAGCTCCCACAAGGCCAGTGCTTCTCAAATAGTGGTGCGCGGTCTGATGCCGGAGGGCGTGTATGACCTTGGGGAAGATGCTGTTTTGTCATACTGTACTAGAATTCAGTGTAATTGTGCACTCACTACAGTAGGTGGCAGTGGCTCTCTCACCGTGTTCTCTATGGTATAGAGAAAAAAGCACCAAGCAAATGATATGAAGTGCAGTAAACACTATTTATAGTCATGCGCAGGGTACTCGGGGGAATGTTTTTTTTTTTCTTCCTACAGGGGGCATCACAGAAGACAATTGACAAGCACTGCACAAGGCATTGTTGGAGAGCGGAGGAATACACGCGGAAGAATACGAGGCTAATCGGCCCAGAAAAGCCATTTCCCCAGTAGAGCTTGTAAATCAAAATTTTGCTGGTTGGATGGGGGCAGATTTTAGGTGGGATTGAAGCTCATATCATGGAAAATTCATTATAAATGACACTCATAAGTCAAGCTACCACTATGTTTTTCTTTTCCTTTCAGCTGTTCCTTTTCTCAGCAGTTGCCACAGTGAATCATTGCATATTTTATCACGGGGGGGGCAGTTACGACCTTGTGGAGAATGGGACTCAAACCCCCAACCTTAGGATCAGCGAGCCAGCACCTTTTACCACCAGGCCACCACTGCCCGCAAGCTACCACTATTAGGTTATATAGAATAGATTCAGCATTGCAAGTTTGCAGAGCACACTAAGTAATCTGTTCATTCATTTTCTGAACCGTTTAATCCTAATTAGGGTAACGTGGAGCCTGGCACACATCTCAGCCGACTCCAGGCAATGGCGGGTACACCCTGGACTGTAAACTATGAGTAAATTATACAATTCTATTTCATTATCAAGACCATTAAAAGAAAAGAAAAGAAAAGCTCTTGAAAATGAACGTATAATATTCTGATTGTTTGATCAGCTGAAACCTTGAAGCTATTTACATGTCCTTTTTTCACATGCCTCATTTTTTTGTCATTACTTTTATTTTGTCACTTTGACATGTTCATTTGTGATCACAGCTGCATCCGGAAAATGAGAAAATGAGCCACTTTTCTCGGGGTGTCCTTGTCCAGGGCATTAAGTATCATTTTGGTAAGCTTTCCAAGTTTTTATTCCCCACCTCTCAACCCCACCCCCCCCCACCCCACCCCCGCTTCTCATATGGCAGATTTTGACGTGTGTGGAGGCATTTAGCTTGATGACACCACTCTGTCCACCCATCTGAGAACCATCCCCGTCCAAGAGATGAATCAGTGTCCGCATTTATGGAGCCATTTCTGAGACAAGGGAATGCGGCGAGAAGTGACATGACGATTAGAACAATTTTAGCACCGTCTGGTGCAAAAATCCTCCAGCTTTATTGGAGACTGGATGAAGTGTATTTTGGTGTGACAAACAACCCGAGATACGGATCGGCCTGCCTCTCTGTACAGGGCCAGATAAAAGTAATATTGCAAAGGGATGAATTGATCCTTTGTAGGACTTTATCGTGAGCAGAAGAGAATCTGAGGTGGAGTTTTTAGATAGTGGAGTGGAATTAAAATAAATGAGAGTCCTGGACTCGGCTGTGTGTTACATGCGCTGGTTAAAAGATACAAACATTTTCATTAGGATTCCAACCACAGATACGTCCCCAGACTTTTGCAGTACCCGACGGTTGTGTACCAAATTCAAAGAAATGAGTCTGACCTTGGATGTTTTATCAAGTCTGCTATTGGCTGATGTGTGGTTGTGGTGGTGGTGGTGGTGGTGGTGGTGGTGGGTGGGTATTGACTCTAGTACCACGGTCGGATTTCTTAACTCACTCTCTCACTCAGTCAATTTTCCAAAATGCTCAATCCTATTAGGATCATGTGGCGGCTTGAGTTTTCCTCAGCCTGCAGAATACACCCTGAACAGCCACTCAGATTTGAAGGAAATCAGCCAATTAGCCTAACATGTCTGTCTCTAGACTGTGGGAGGAAACCAGAGTACCCTGAGGCTACTCATACAAGCATCGAGAGAACTTGCAAACCCCACACAGGAACCCTGAGCCTGAGATACAAATCTTGCAGGCAGGTGAGCATGCTAACGATTACGCCATGTGCTGCCATATTCATTTCAGAACACATAAACTATCTATTATTTCATTCATCTTCATCAGGCGTAATCCGGGGTCAGGTCACGGGGGCAGAAGCCTAAGCAATGAGGTCCAGACGTCTCTCTCCACAGCCATTTCCTCCAGCTCTTCCTGGAGGATGGGGAGGGACACACACACTGAGGTGTTCCCAGACCAGCCGAGACAAGATAACGGATACAAGCGGCTGAAACAAGCTTCCTTTGCCAGGTGGTGGGGCTCTCCCTTAGAGATAAGGTGAGAAGCTCAGCTATCTGGGAGGAGCTCGGAGTAGAACCACTACTCACTACTCATCCGCATTGACATGCGCCAGTCAAGGTGGCTCGGGTATCTGGTTAGAATGCCTCCAGAACGCCTCCCTGGTGTGGTGTTTCAGGCATGACTGACCAGGACGAGACCCCGGAGGTCAACCTAGAACACCTAAAATATTATTGCACATAATATGGCATGTCAGTCTCACAGCGTCCTGGGTTCAAATCCTGGGCTCAGGTGTTCTCTTTGTGGAGTTTGCATGTTCTCCCCATGCTTGTGTGGGTTACCTCCATGTACTCCGGTTTCCCCCTGCAGTTCAAAAACCTGCACAGAAGGATAACTGGCTCTTCTAGATCACCCCCAGGTGTGAGTGTGAATGGTTGTATGTGTGCTGTGTGTATGTGTCTGCAATGGTCTGGTGAGCTGTCCAGGATATACCAAGTCCACGCACAGAGTCAGCTGGGATGGGCGTTAGCCTCCGCGTGACTCTAATTAGTTTTCAGCAGCTTAGAAAATGAATAGATAACAAAAGAAAAAAAAAAAGAAAGAAAATCAATACCTTCTGGCAAATCAGAGCTGAGAATACAGCTTTAGTGTAACACTTTTTATGTATTGTTATCTCCAAATTGGGCAGAGAAAGCCCTCGCTGCTTGCCTCTAATAAATCACACTTGCATTGGGAGTTGTCATGTTTGTTTCAATGCCTTGTGGTGTGATTATCTTCACCAGTCCAGGTTCTGCATCATTCAGATTTATTTGTGAAAACCTCGCAGGGAGTTTTTTCTTTTTTTTTTTTTTTTTTTTTTTTTTCTCTCCATATCGCTCTTGTTGAAACTTGAGAGGTCGATTGCAGGCGTGGGAGTTCGGGCACTTATACATGGCGGAGCGCTGCGGTTTTATGGCGCCGATTTGATATAGTCTCGGAGATTAGCTGCACTCTGGTTGAGGAAAAAATGTGAACACCATCCAGGTTCATGAGACCACCTACTGATATCTATTTGTTTACTCTCTTTAATGATCAACCAGCTGTTCACAGCTGGAGAAACTTTACAGGCTGCGTGGCAAAGAGTCAAACACCAGCAACTTTTATTACAGAGTGTTACAACTTTCTAAATATTCTTCAACTTTTATGGAATATTAAATGCTTACCACAAACTTCTGAACTTTTTATACTGTATGCTACTCATTTTTATGCCTTGATGTGAAAGGTGGATGACGTTTTGCAGTTGATCGGATTAGATTCAGTTGAAATGGGTGTTATTTAGATGCAATATTCTCAGGTTCATGTGTATGATACTCAAGTCTAATCAGGGATTGGTGCCATAACTCATTATAAGTTCCATCAGTCCTTTCACTCAGGATCACTGAAGGCCATTCTGGCTGAAGGCAGGGTACACCCTGAACCACTCGGCAGTCCATTTCGAAGCCATCATACAGATACATCTAATTAGACTGTGGAATACAAATAATTAAAAGAAATGTAAAAAAAAATATATGGCATTAAAAATAAATGGAATAGAAGACAGTAAAAAAAGATAGAAACAAAACTTTTGGACAGCATGGTGGTGCAGTGGTTAGAATGTCCACCTCACAGCCAGAAGGTTTTGGGTTTGAGTCCCAAGCTCAGGGGTTTCTACAGGTGTGTAACTACAGGAGATAATTACCATGCAAAACCTGTTCAATTTGACCATCATGGCAACATAATATCACTACAAATGTGTACAATAAATAGATGCCACTATGTCCACCTCACAGAAACAAGGTTCTGAGTTTGGGGGCCCGGGCATGACACCTTCACATGTTCTCCTTGTGATCGTGTGGGTTTCTCCTGGGTTACACCAGTTTCCTCTCACAGTCCAGAGACATGCAGATTAGGCAGGTTGGCTGTACCAAATTGCTCCCATGGTGTAGGTTGGGGGTGAATAGATGTGCACATTAATGTGATGGGCTGGTGAGCTGTTCATGATGTACCCCGACTTTGTCCAGTGTTAGACAAGATACAATAAAGTGGTTTGAAAATGAGTGAGTATTCACAAAAACAATCTCTCTCTCTCTCTCTCTCTCTCTCTCTCTCTCTCTCTCTCTCTCTCTCGATTGATATATCCTTTTTTTATGTATTGGGCCAATATGCAGTAAATCCGGGTAGATGCAGGATTAATTCCTTGGAGTAGCAACATCATAAAATTATCAATAGGATGACTCAAAAAGTCAGTGAACATGGACAGATTGAACAGCCTTCGATTCACTGATAAGGAATAGGAAGTTTCTTAATTATTTCAAAAACTGTGTTCACCATACAGTATGTACATATTTTGATATGGTATTATCTCCTAGGCATGTACTAAAGATTTTGTTGCTTTGGCTCGTAAATAAACTTGAACATGAATATATTAATTCAAGTTTGAAGGTGGATAGTTGGAAAATAAATGTGCTAATTTTGTGATCGTGTGTGTGTGTGTGTGTGTGTGTGTGTGTGTGTGTGTGAAATGTACTAATAGATTATTTGTTCTTCAGGTTTGCAATGTCAATTAGAAAGCTGCTTTTCTTTTCTTTGTGTGTGTGTGTGTGTGTGTGTGTGTGTGTGTGTGTGTGTGTGTGTGTGTGTGTGTGTGTGTGTGTGTGTGTGTGGTCAAGTACTGGTGTAATAACAAAGCCTTGAAGAGGAGCTGCAGGGTAGTGATGATAAAACACACTCAGTGTATTCAGTGACATAGATCTGTACATCTGCAGTGCCAGAGCTACTGATTCTTCAGGAACAATGTGGGCAGAAGTGATGTAACACTGCGTAAAATATGCATCAGTCAGATGACGTTGTGTGTGTGGTTGTAACTTCTGCAGATAAAGTGACCCAGGAAGTGGGATGGAGATCAGATTTTATATATATGTATTATTGTGGATGCTTATATAGTGCAATTTCAAACATGCATATGCTAAATGCCCAGAGACCCCTGCGCTCCAGGTACCCGTCGCCACTGTACGGTACCAGTTCTTACATTGTTCTATCCTTTTGATGCTGAGCGCCAAGCAGGAAGCAACAACTCCCAAAATTTCGACATCTCACGGTACGATGCAGCCGGATTCGAACTCCGACCTTCCAGGGGATAAAGTAGACACTCTATGAACTGAGCTAAACGAGATATATATATATATATAGTTTTTTAAAATTGAGGCATTTTTTTTTTCAATATCTACCTATAAGCAGTGTGCGGAATCCTGTTGTAAATACTCATATATTGTAAGAATGAGAACTCATCCATCATTGTGTGTGTGTGTGTGTGTGTGTGTTTGATACTACCTCTAGGCCTCACCTCAGTAAGTGTCTCCCTGAGAGGTTAAGGAGTTCAAGCTTACCTTTTATCTGAATGCAGATTTCCTCTGTTAGATCGATGTCAGTTAGAGGTGGGCGTTACTATTATAATATTCTATTATGCTATAAATAATTACACATAACGATGTAGGTGTTGTTAGATAAAAGGTGGGCACATAGTCTTTGTTTTCTATTATTTCTATAAACATGAACCATGCATGTCAATCAGAGACATTACGTCTGCGTAGAGTCAAGGCATTGTAACTAGCAACACCGCTACTGTAACTCGCCGCACTTCTTTTGGAGACTACACTCTAACTCGTCTAGCCTGTGTGAGCTACAGTCCTGTGTTTCCTTACCCTCGTGAATGTTAATAAAATGTATATTAAAAAGAAAAGAAATTAAACAAAGAGATAACTTCAATGAATGGAAGTCTGGCAGTTGTACGACTTGTAGCAAGTTCTTTAATAGGAATCTGTGTGTTCGGATTTTCTCTAACCAAATATGAGTACTGGACGATTGTGTGGGAGGAAGTGGCTCATTAAAATCTTGCTTTTTGTTCCTGTTAAAATATTTTGGAAAATATTATGATCTAAGTGGTATTCATGACATATTTCAATGAAGATATTATTTAAAAATAGGGAAGCAATGTTTGTTTTAGGCGATGTGAACTCATGACGTCGTCATTTTGCGATTCGTTGTGTATTATCACTGATCCAAGCACATGTCCAGATGGAGATAGAGCTCAAAGGCAGGGCGTCATGTTCAAGCCTCATCAGGGCTCAACATGTTCAGCTTTAAGATTTGATAGAGATGTCAGGTAACTTCCACGAAAACAATGCCTGCAGTCAAGAACTCTGCTGTGGTGCCGGCTCTCCCTTTGTGTTGTGATGGTGTAACTGTAGTGGTTTATAAATATGTTTTTTTTTCTTTTTGGACATCATCAAAATATCTGTGTGTGGGTAATTTATAATGTGAAGAAGATATATACCACCGAGCCATGGCTTCAGTGCAGAATTTCTTCATGAATCCAAAGTGAATCGATTTGTCAAATTTACATGACTGTTGCAGTCCTTTCAGTTTTTGATGTGACTTTGTGACAGATTCGGAATTGTGCTTGTGACCTTTTTCTAAAAGGGCTTTGAATAAAAATTGGATGGATGGCTCCGTATTGTTGGCATCCTTCTGTTTCGACAGACAATGGGGTTTGCACCATGGATCAGTTCATGGTACTCTAGGCGAGGGCAGAGGACACCCTGGATGGCTCCCCAGGCTATGCAGCTCCTCTTGCCGAATATCAACAATGGTTTTTTTGAACTCAATGAATCTCACACAATAATCAGCGAGAGATGTGACCGGCCTTTGATAACCCAGTTAGCTTCACCAGGGAGACAGGGACAACCTGTTGAGAGTGAGGCTTGAACCCCCAACCTTGGGATCAGTGATCTTTACCACCATTGCCTTTACCACCAGGCCACCACTGCCCATTGAGATAAGTCCACACTTTACAGTGGAGCTGGAGTATCGTCTCCAGGGTGTGAAGCCTGGGTCAGCATATAGAGATCCTTGGTCGCCCCATCGTCAGGATCCCCCTCTCTGCCTAGCTGATGGGGTCGAAAGGAACGCGAAGCATGACATTTGGCATCAGTTTGGCTGCAGGCGATGCTGGAACGGTGTTACTTGTAGCACTGAACCGTCTGTGGGTCCCCATTCCGAATTTGAAGGGTTACTCCTTTCCCTCACACGGTTTTACCCGTCAGCTGAGACGGTTTACTGGGAGTCAGCACATGAGAGCTTTGGGAGATGGATGAGAACCGGCCGTTTGTCCACCCTACGAGACAGGGTGTGGCTGTGTGCAGACAAGGGTACTATCTCTATCCAGAGCCCCCTACACGCCATAGCTAGATAACACAAATTTGAACTCTTTGTTTTGTTCCTCAAATCTTTTCTGGATAATTGTTAGCATGTAACTTGGATGTTCATCCTGTTAAAAAGCAGCCACAAGTCCAGCCTTTCCCTCCTTTTGGATTTAACTAGATAGTGTAGCATTTGCTCTCCACAGGCATCAGTGAGCATCGGGCTCCATAACCCTGTTACCAGATTATCAATTATTCTTGATAACGGCTCATAGAAAATCAGGCTCATAGAAATAGGGTGTAAGATGCAAGTTGTGTCATAGCCACCCTGAACGGCAATCCAGTTGGCTAGCATATTGTAGAAAGGCATGTGTGCTACGTATGGATTCAAAGTTTCCATGTCCCAGCAGGACACATCAAGGACTGTTATTGTGAACAATAATGCTTGGATGCTGCGGGACTTCAAGATCCAAATTGACAAGTGGCTGCTGACGATCCAACCAGACACTGTTTGCTGTAAGAAGGAGAAGAAGAAGAAAAAGAAAGAAAAAGGTAGTTGGGAGAGACAGCCGGCAATAATGTCAGAAGGGAAGGAAAGAAGATCAGAAATCGGAGGTGAAAGGAACAACTGGAATAGATGTGGAAGGTGAAGTTGAAAGTGGATAATAGGAGTAATAGAGGGGTAATAGGAGCATTATGGGATTTGGCCGTGAAAGATGGGGAAGTGGCTCCAGCGGATTCCAGATGTGATATCTAAGATCTCGGTCTAAACGGGTGCACGTCTAGGAGTAACTAAGATTCTGTACAGAATCCTCAAAGCTTTAAGTGGACATGAGCTTGAAGAAAACACACACCACCCCTGACCATGAGGGGGTGAAAAGTGTATATAGTGTGTATAGTATCAGTACAGGGGGGGCAATGTACCTGGTGGTAAGATGCTGTATTGCTGATCCTAGGGTTGAGCGTTCAAGCTCCACTGTTAACGGTTGTCACTGCTGTCCCCCCAGTGCACCCCAGTGCAGCTAACTGGGTCATCAAAGGCCGGCCATGTCTTTCACTGTCTATTGTTTTTGCCCTGCAATGGTCTGGAAAGCAGTCCAGAGTGTACCCTGCCCTTGCCTAAGTTGGCTGAAAGCGAAAAAAAAAACAATTGGTCTCTTCCAGGGAAGATTAACCAGGACACGGGGACACTTGCTACTTGTCCCCAGAAACACACTGACAGCTTTGCAGCCTACTCTTTTTACAAAAGTCAGCAATGGTTCTTTTACATGCCTCTCACCATATTCAGTGAGAGACATGGCCCACCTTTGATAACCCAGTTAGCTGCACTGGGGGGGACAGTGACAACCCTATGGGGACTTGAACCCCCAACCTTAGGATCAGCGATCCTGCGCCGTATCCACTAGACCACCACTGCCTCCATCACCAGCAGTAAAAAGTTATCTTTGCACTCTATGAGTGCATGTCTGGGTCCATATGAATTGTAATGTAATCAGTAGGAACAAGGGGCTTCCAAGCCAAGAACTCCCAGCCATCAGCAGCACACCAGGATGGACCACAGGACTCAGAAAGCAGAAGGAGCTATAGGTTGAGGATCACTGGCATCCCAGAAGCAGCATGTATATCCCAGCAAAAACAGATAGACGAAGCGGATTGGAGGTGGGGTGGTGTTTTTTATGCTGATAACACTACAATGATCAAAGATAAGTTCATCAGTGCTGTGTGCAAGTACATATGTATATAACACTGTTAATACGAACCAACGTTTTTGGAAACTTGACCATTCCACTTATATGTGTTTCTGAATTGATTGACTGCAGATTTCATTCATCTTTGCTGTTATAATAAACATTTCTCTCTTCTGGGAAGACTGTCCATTAGATTTTGGAGTGTGCACTGTGGAGATTTGTGATCATTCATCCACAAGAGCATTATTAAGGTCAGACACTGATGTTAGGCAGGGACACGTGGTACACTTTACATTCCAGTTCATCCCACACTGTATTCAGTGGGGTTGAGGTCAGTGCTCTGGGCAAGTGACTCATAGACTTACACTGCAGGCATGCCTTCATGGAGCTCACTTTGTGTGTGTGTGTGTGTGTGTGTGTGTGTGTGTGTGTGTGTGTGTGTGTGTGTGTGTGTGTGTGTGTGTATTTTTTCATATGTCAGATCACGCCACTTAACTATCCTAATGGAGTGACAAAATCATAATCTAAGGTATAAAAACATACTTCTTTGACACATAAAAGCAAAACTAGCACTAAAGAAACCATATGGAGAACAAATATAAAGAGTAATTGAAACAAACAAACAAAAAAAGGGAACAATTCCTTACTTTTATTATTATATTATTGTAATGGAATGAGATACTGTATAGGCTTATTGGAGGAGGAAGCTGCAGAAACCACACACAGAGAAAACGTTGTGTGTGTGTGTGTGTGTGTGTGTGTGTGTGTGTGTGTGTGTGTGTGTGTGTGTGTGTGTGTGTGTGTGTTTGTGTACACACACGTTTTAAAGTCAAACTGCTTCGCACCAATGTTCTCACATTCCCAGGTGCTCATGTATTTATTACAAGGTATTCATTAAAGTGTTTTGGAAATAATTGAGGCATTTCTGGCTTTTTAAATGAATGTCTGTTCTTAAAGCGGGTACTAAAACCAATTGTCCTTGAAAAGGAATTCTGTGGTTATATTATTGTGGCACTAATAAAGGGTCTGATAATGAAATTCCCCCAGTCAACCCCCATTTCCTTTAATAATCAGGACTGAGGTCAGAAATATCTCAATAAAATACAAATAAAACCAAACAGTCTCCCAGTCAAATAGATAAAGTCTAGTTTTAACCTTGATTTACTTCAATTATCACACAGGATCCTGTTTAAACTATTCAGTTTATTTTATTGACTTCATCATTTATAATCTGTAAATAGAAGTTTTTCTTGTGGCAAAGTTTCCATTATTGTAGTGATATAAATGCTTTCATAATGCTGTCGCGGTTTTTCAGAAGCGGTTTGTGTGTGTGTGTGTGTGTGTGTGTGTGTGTGTGTGTGTGTGTGTGGGTGTGTGCAAGTTGGTTGCACTAGTGTGGTAGAGATGAGATCCCTGAATTAGAAGTCACAGAGAAGAAATAAAATACAAAATAAACTTCATTTTGTTCCAATTTAATTACATGCACTTTGTGCTTTTCATCAACATGAAGATACCAATTACCAAAATGCACGCAATATTCAGAGAAGCTATATTGAAAGATCGGAGTCTGGGGAGCTTATATCCGGGGAATGCATTGCTGAAAATACATTATAAAAAGGATTAAAATTTTATTCATGTATAATGAATTCCGAAGCAATATGAAAATCCTACCTCGAAATCCGAGATGAAACCTGGTTCACCTTCCTGCTCATACTTGATTGAAAAGAAAGAACCAAAGCATGCAGGTCAGACTTCATTTCTGTTCAGTGCTTAAATTGACTGGATAAAATAAATAAATAAATAAATACAATAAAAATACTTGCAACATTTTGTTCCTGTGTGCATGGTAGATATTAAAAAAGAAACAAACAATAAACAATTAATACAATACAGTACCAGTAACTCAAAGAACTTCTCCATAGGTCATGTAATAAAAGAGCTTTTATAAGGACAGAGACAGTCTGGACAATCCAAAGGTGTTGAGTGGGCGTGTGGCAGTGTTGGAAATTTAGTAAATACAACAATGAAGTTGTTTTAATTCATTATTATTATTATTATTATTATTATTATTATTATTATTATTATTATTATTCATTCATCGTCTTCCGCTTAATCCGGGGTCAGGTCGTGGGGGCAACAACCTAAGCAAAGAAGCTCAGACATTCCTCTTCCCAGCCACTTCCTCCAGCTCTTCTGTGGGGACACAAAGGCGTTCCCAGACAACCCAAGAGACATAGTCCCTTCAGCGTGTTCTAGGTCGACCCCAGGGTCTCTTCCCGGTTGGACATGCCCGAAACACCATACCTGAGACGCGTTTAGGAGGCATTCTGACCAGATGCCCGAGCCACCTCAACGGGTTCCTCTCAATACGGAGGAGCAGCGGTTCAACTCCGAGCTCTTCCCGGATTTTAAAGCTTCTCACCTTATTTCTAAGGGAGAGCCCCGCCACTCTGCGAAGGAAGCTCATTTCAGCCGCTTGTTTCTGCGACCGTGTTCTTTCGGTCACTACCCAAAGCTCGTGACCATAGGTGAGGGTTGGAACGTAGATCGACTGGTAAATTGAGAGCTTTGCCTTGAGGCTCAGCTCCTTCTTCACCACAATGGACCAGTACAGACTGTTTATTATTATTTCATTATATTATTATTATTATTATTATTATTATTATTATTTTGCTTTTTAGACAAATTTGAAGTTTGTTGGAAACCCTTCATTCATATTTCATTTTCTGTAACTGCTTAATCCTAATTAGGGTCACAAAGAGGCCGGCACCCATCCCAACCAACTCCGAGCAAGGGTAGAGTACATCCTGGACAGCTGGCCAGGACATCGCAGGTCTGAAACACGCTGACGGCTTTGCAGCTCCTCTTTAGGAAAGTCAGCAATGGTTCTTTTACATGAACCTCACACCATAGACAGTGAGAGACATGGCCGGCCTTTGATAACCCAGTTAGCTGCACTGGGGTGGGGGGGGGTGGGGGGCAATGACAACCCGCTGAGAGTGAGGCTTGAACCCCCAATCTTAGGATCAGTGATCCAGAACCTTTTACCACCAGGCCATCACTACCTTTGCTGGAAACCCAGTGCTGCTAAAAATCATTCTAAAGATAAAGCATGGTGGTGGGAACATCATGCTCTGAGTTACTCTTCTTCTTGTGTTCTTTTCTCATTCATTCTGTACTTACTCACTTAGAAGGTTGAACACACAAGAGGTGTGATAGAAAATCAATTGATATGGATTTGTCTTTTTGCAAATTTTGAAATTTGTATCAGGATGTGTTACGACTCATGCAAGTGAATATATTGTTGCTTATATACATATAGGCGGCACGGTGGCGTAGTGGTTAGCACGTCCGCCTCACAGAAAGAAGACCTGGGTTCTCTTCCTGGCCTGGGCGTTTCTGTGTGGAGTTTGCATGTTCTCCCCGTGCTTGTGCGGGTTTCCTCCGGGTGCTCCAGTTTCCTCCCGCAGTCCAAGGATGTGCACTGTAGGTTAATTGGCCGTTCTAAATTGACCGTAGATTCTCTCCTGCAGCAGCACTGGAACCCAGTCGTATCGGCATTTGCCCTTCCATTGGATCCTTCCGGTGGCGCCGAGACAGGGGGGGGGGGACTTG
>CM045732.1:6620474-6625474 GCA_024760905.1 Plotosus lineatus
AAGCATGCAGTGCATGATTTTATACATTGTTCAGTTCATGACCATGCATAAATTGTACAATACTTTTCATGTTGCATTATGGGATAGACTGAGTCCATCAATGTATATATATATATATATATTAGTATATATACTTACACACACACACACACACACACACACACACACACACACACACACACACAGGGATCCCTCACTTTAATAGTTAATCTGGACCGAGATCCCCCTGCGACCACCGATTTCCACGAAGTAGGATCCACCCCCCTGATTGACGTATACATGCATGTATCTGTATATATAATATCAAGGAATACATATTCAACACTATAAATGTTTATAATAACAATTAAAAATTCAGAAATAATGCATAAGATCTAAATAAAATATAAATACACAAATACAGATGCGCGCGCACACACTCCGATGCGCACCTCACAAATAAATGCAATTAGTTTTGTCAGGGGGTTTTGGGTTGTTTATTTGTTTTTTGTTTTTTTTGTTTGTTTGTTTGTTTGTTTGTTTTTTTTGGGGGGGGGTTATATGTGTGTTTTTTCTTCCCTTTTTTTTGCATAATTGGCCTTGTTTTGCAGCATTTTCCCTTTTTCCATATTTTTTCTTAATTTCCTTTTTGTTTTTTTCCCGATGAATATTTTTCAAAAACCAGTGATGCACTGAAACTGCAGGAACTGAAGCATGAAGTAGCAATGGATCAATATATATATATATATATATATATATATATATATATATATATATATATATACACACACACACACACACACACACACACACCAAGGTTGGGGGTTCAAGTCCCGCTGTCAATGGGTTGTCAGCTAACTGGGTTATCAAAGGCCAGCTATGTCTCTCACTGTCTATGGTGACAGGCTGTAAAAGAACCATTGCTGACAGGAGATCAGCAAGAGGTGCTGTATAGCCGGCAGCATCTTTCTGCCCTGCACTGGCCTGGCGAGCTGTCCAGGGTGTACTCTGCTTTAGCCCAGAGTTGGCTGAGATGAGCACCAGCCTCCCCGCAGCCCTAATTATGTTTAAGCGGTTCAGAAAATGAATAAATTAATATTTGCAGTGTACACTCTGACCTACATGTCAGTCCATTGCAACAACGACCCCACACACACTTACCCTCATGTTTATGGGCAATTAAGAGCCAGGCAGGTTAACACGGTGTCAATGTCTTCGGACTCTTGGATGAAACTGGTGAATAACCACAAGCACCGGAAAAATACACAAACCTGGCAAAAAAAATGTCAGGCGAAAATCTGCAGCTGAAACCTCACTGTAGATAACTGCACCACTCTCCAGTTTACTTTAAAAACATGTAATATTATTATATTAGTAAATATAATAAATAAATAAGGCCATTATACTTTAAACTGATACCATAGCTGGCATTATTATAAGTGATTTAGTCTTTGATACGGACCTGCGATGGCCTGGTGAGCTGTCTATGGTGTACCACGCACTCGCTCGGAGTCGGCTGACATGGGAACCTGCCTCCCCGTGAACCTAATTAAGATTTAGCGGTTCAGAAAATGGGTGAATGATTGGATGGATGAGTATTTGATACCTATGGAGTAAAGAATTCTGGGTGTTCTGTTCAAGTTAAATCAAGGATGGCATGGCTTCGAGTTACACCGAACAGATGGTGACGGTATTACATTGTCTGTGCGTCTCTGTCAATCTGAGATTTTGCTAACACAAAATCTCAAGAATGTCCGATTGTATGTTTACACGATTTATATGAAGTTATAATTCATACCAGCAGATTAATGGATTAAGTTCCTGAATTGGTTCGAATTGAAATAAAATCAAATGTTTATTTAGTACTTTCCACCCTGTTTTGAAGTAAAGTATACTGCAAGGTCATGGCAGAATTATACAGTAACCCCCCCCCATTTGCGGTTCAACGGTTGCGGCCCCCATACTCGTGGATTAGCAGCAGCCCCGGAAATTACTGGCACGTGATTCAAATTTAGTCAATGACTGAGAGCGTTTGCTTCTTCCTCCTGCTGATTGGTTGGAGATGATGTGTAGTAGGCCCTTGACTATTCGCGGTTTTGCGCTCATGGTTTGCATATTCGCGGACTGCCGAGCAACTCTCACGTGATTCAAATTCAGCCAATGGCTGTCCTACTTCCTGCTGATTGGTTGAGATGATGTAGCGCCCCTTTTTCCTCATTCACACACAAGTTGTCAATGAGCCTTTTTTTTTTTAGTGTGTTTTAATTACCAGTTAAGTTCAATGATGACACTCAAATGCCGGCTAAGCACCATAAAAAGGCAATAACGTTGGATGAAGTGCCTGAAGAGGAACAATCATCTGAACTGTTGTAAAACACTCCACTATTAAGGTCTTTTTCAATTATTATTCCAGTACATTCCCTAAGTTAATGTTTGGAATGTTTGTGTGTATGCTTTTATATACTGTGGTGTAGCATGTTTCTCATTTTGTTTTGTTTATCCAATTTATTATATTTCTTGTTCTTTTATGTCCTTTTTGTTATGGTCTGTGTTTGGGGGGGGGGGCTTTGATTTTGGCGCTGTGCCTCTAACTATCTGTTTACTCTCTGTTTCACCACATCACCGCTTATTTGGTTTGTAACGCTCTCCAACTCTCACTCGAAAACTCTATTTTCTACTCACTCTGGCTGAGGGCGTGTGTTTTTATATGTATGCTGTATAATGTTTCTATTTTATTATCAATAAATATCACAGTAAAAAAAAGTTTTTCTTAATCATTACTACATTTTACTGCATTAATACTGAATTAATGAGTAAGACTGTCTATGGAATGTGTTTAAGAAGCATATTTTAGTGCATGTAATAGATACATAGTATTTTACTTCCGGTTGCTGATTCATGTATGTAATATGACGCATGGGGTTTTACTTCCGGGTACAGAACTCGCGGATTATCTTCATTTGTGGGAGGGGCCGGAACCAAACTCCCGCCCGTGAATATCAAGGGCCTACTGTACACCTCTTTTTTCCTCCTTCATGCTCATGTCATCAACGTGATTGTGATGTAATTTTTTTTGTATGTTTTTATTGAATATTTAAGCCCTATGATGTCACTCAAACGCGCTGCATCTTCTCTAGCTTCTGGTAAGGAGGCTAAGTGTCTTATTTATTAATAAATATTATCACAGTGCAAAATTTAAAAAAGTTGTTACTTAATCATTACTACATTTTACTGCATTATTACTGTATTCATGAGTAAGACTGGCTATAGAATGTGTTTATGAAGCATATTTTAGTGCATGTAACATCATACATAGCATTTTAAAACCGCTCAATAATTCACGAATTTTCATGATTTGCGGTAAGGGGTGGAAATAGATGCAGATCTGTTCAGTGCTTGACATTTTAGGTGATTAAAAAATTGAGTGCAATAAGCAACTATAGCTGTAATTTGGAGGAAATGGGTGTAAATGGTGACCTATTGAAACCAGAGAGGGAGGAGTCCTGTGAGGATAGTGAGACATTACATTCTAGTGACTCTAGAGAGGACGAGAATGCTGCCAGAGATGAGCGTGACAGTAAATTCAAAATGGCGCACACAGCTGTTTTCTCGATTCGGTTTTCCCGTCATCAGCTGTTTTAGGAACAAAAGAAAATATTTTCCGTGATTTCTGTGCTTGTCGTTTCTGAGGCTCAGCACTGGATGTTAATGTGTTATGATGCAATGGGGTCCATCCTATCCAATGAGTTCACAGCATTACGAGGCTGGAACAGCCAATGAGGAAGGCAACATGTCTCTGAGTATGAACGAGCTGTGACACCTTAAAGTCAGAGAAGGACTGATGTTTCTCTAAAAATACTAGTGATGTAATTTTAAAGCTGCTGGATCACTGATCCTATGGTTGGGGGTTCAAGTCCCACAGTCAACAGGTTGTCACTGCCCCCCCACCCCCAGAAGTGCAGCTAACTGGGTTATCAAAGGCCAGCCTAGTCTCGCACTGTCTATGGTGCGAGGTTCTTTCAAAAGAACCATTGCTCACTTTCGACAGGGTAGCTACATAGCCGTCAGCGTGTTGCTGCCCTGTGATGGCCGGTAAGCTGTCCAGGAGGCATTCTGTCCTCGCTAACGAAGAGCGGATACATGCAAAGGCCAGTGATGCCAGAAGCATGTCAACACACCAGTAACTAGTAACATCGGAATGTTTGGTATTATTTCAGAAATCAACAGGTTCGTGAAGCCTACACGATGCCTCCTTTTTATAGACAATTAGAAAATATTGTATGATAACGGACTGCATGCACCAACTGGGATCCTGAGTCAGAGACAAAAGACGAAGCAGTGTAAAATAATGACTGGGTTTTTGTTGTTGTTGTTGTTGTTGTTGTTGTTTTTACATTTACCTCCAGAATGGATAGACCTCCAGAGGAATCCTCTGATAATAACATTATAAATCAGTCAGTGGAGAAAACAAATGGTCTGCCTTGACACAGTTGCTGGCTCCAAGGGGGTTACATTTTGTGGTTGCCAGTTATAGAGTTTTAAATCAATACCAGTTTAAATCAAGACCAGTTTCAATCCTTTTATTTTCCCTTTGCAGTAAAAAGAAATACAATGAAATAAAAAATAAAAACACCGAGAGTGAAACAGTTGGGAAAAAGAGGGTCCAAGGTTAAAAACTCCTCAAGCTGTCCTTCAAAAAGATGAAAAATAAACTATATAAAAACGTCTCCGGGGCTGACGGCCTGCTCCACAGGATTACATTACAAAGTCCTGTTACTGGATAAATATCTATCTGCTGAAAATACTCATTCATTAATCTTCTGAACCGTTTAATCCTAATGAGGGACGTGGGGAGACTGGTACCCATCTCAGCAGACTCCGGGTGAGGGCAAAGTACACCCTGGACAGCTCGCCAGGCCATCGCAGAGCATAAATACACTGACGGCTATGCGGCCACTCTTGGCAAAGTCAACAATGGTTCTTTTACATGAACCTCTCACCATAGACTGTGAGACACATGG
>CM045732.1:6630474-6807974 GCA_024760905.1 Plotosus lineatus
TAAAAGATTTTATCATGAACTTACATGAGATAAACTGACTTCATTAATTCATTCTTTCATTTCCTGAGCCGCTTAATCCTAATTAGGTGTTCCCCGGCCATCTCAGCCAACTTTGAGTGTGGGAAGAGTACATCCTGGACAGCTTGCCAGGCCATCGCAGGGCAGAAACACGCTGACAGCTATATGCAGCATACTCTTTATGAAAATGTACATTGCCTCTCACCATAGACAGTGCGAGACATGGCTGGCCTTTGGCAACCCATTTCGCTGCGATGGGGGAGGGACAGCCATGACAACTGTTGGCAGTGAGGCTTAAACCCTTAAACCTTAGCACTAGCGCTTTACACCTGTGCCACTTGAAGTGGGTTCATTTCTTTGTTTAATTTCCATTGAGCTCATATAATATGTTAAGAGACCCTCATCTGGTGCATCAGCAGCTGGACTGACTAAATTTAGGCCCTCCAGAGCCTGACAAAATGCAACACTTAATGAATAATCCTGGTTCTCTGAAGAGACACACACTCTTTTCTCCCCATGTCTTGCCTTTCTTATTTTAAATTCATGCTAGGGGTTTAGCATCACATACTTGCAAGCAAGGAACCAACAGCTTACTTCAGGCTTCCTCGTGACAGCTCGTCACATACCCGCATTGATGAGCATTACGCGGGGCAGCAGAATAAAGAGACATGATTCGAGGTAGTAGTGACAGAGGAGGAAAGAAAGTGAGCAAGAGAGAAGAAGAAAAGGGCTACTTCACTTCCTTCTATTTGCTCTGGGGCACTACTTCATAGCGCTATGTGACGCTGTCATCTCTTGGTTCATTAAGCAGAGCCGCTTGATCACGGGGCCTTGAAATCCCCTTGGCCCTTATGCCCGAACAGCGTGCTGCCTCTCAGACAAAGCTCATCTTTCTCTCTATTCCCTAGGCACTAACAAGAAGGCTGCGATGCTCTTGCCTTTTCGTTTAAGCGTCATGCTAGCTGTCGCTATCAAGGCCATGGTTTTTGTCACTGTCATCACTGAGAAGTAAACATTTACAGCCCGTTGTCCTGGTCCCACAACACTGGCCTTCTCGTTTTGCCTTTTTTTTTGCTTTTACTGCATTGTACATCAGCGAGATCGCGCACCTCAGACCCTCAATCTTGTCATCCAGAGTGTCTAATTCGAACAATTTTATTTTCCAATGGAATAAGAAATTAGGATAAATTTTAAAACGTTGTTCTTTCTCATCCTAGGAACGCCTGGGTACAATTGGGAATAAAATAATTGACAGCCTTGGCTGGAAAAGATCTGTGAAATCCAGCCAGCTAACTTCACCACAGACGGTATAATAGTACCTCCTTTTCTGGAGACATGCATTAAGGGTGCCCATTCACAAATGAATAGACTGTGTGTTCAGTCCATTTTGGCCTAATTTATGTGTGAAATTTACAATTTCATAGACAAATAATAGTCGCTTGTGGGGTGGTGGAGGGGCGTGAAATCTTTTTTTCTTCCTAGAGGGGGCGCCACAGAAAATAAGTGAGAAGCACTGTCCCAAACAAAACCTCATACCGAATATGGTAACTAAAAATCAGATGAATGGATTTAGACAAAATTTCGTCAAATGTGAGTCTTGGGCCAAATAAGAACTATTTAAATTGTTGTGAGCATGTGACAGGGTGGCACAGTGCTTAGCTTGTCTGCCTCACAGCAAGAAGGCGCAGGGTTGATTCCTGGGCCTGGATATTTCTATGTGGAGTTTGTCCGGTCTCCCTGTGCTTTGTGGGTTTTTTCTGGGTACTTCGGTTTATAAAAATATTCCCAGTAGACTAAATAACTGTTCCAAGGTGTAAGTGTGAGTGTGTTGGTCTTGCGATGGCCTGGTGATGTGTTCAGGGTGTGTCCCACATTCACCCAGAGTCAGGATTTTTTCAAAAAGTTATTTGCATTTTGTCAAAAATGTTGTAAATTTACATTTACAATTACAGCATTTAGCAGAAGCTCTGTTCCAATGTGACTAACTGAAATCCTTTAAAGTCACTATCAGTGAATACATTCTTATACTGACTTGTTAGAAGACAGACTAAGTATACCGTCAGTCACACTCAGTCAGTAGGTGTTGTGTATGTTTTTGTTTGTTTGTTTTTTGTTTTTATTATTATTATTATTATTATTATTATTATTATTATTATTTGTGTGTGTGTGTGTGTGTGTGTGTGTGCGCGTGCACATCATGCTTAATCTAAGTACTGTCTAAAAAGGTAAGCTTTCAGCCGTCATTTGAAAATACGGCTCAGCTGTCGGGACAAAGGAAGTTCATTCTGCCACCTTGAAGCCAGAGAAGAGATTAGATGCATTTCCCCCTGCTCCTTGGTAAAGGGAGGGACCAGTCTAGCTGCCATAGAGGATCTGAGAGAACATGGTGTAGTTGAGGTGTGATAAGTGCTTTGAGGTAAAAAGGTGCAGGTCCATTTTTGGCTTTGTCAGCAAGCGTAAGTGTTTTAAATCGAATGCGAGCAGCTACACGAAGCCAATGGAGAGATTGTAACAGTGGTGTGGTGTGGGGAAATTTAGGAGTTACAGAGGTCAAACTGCATTCAAAGGTAGACCTGCCAGGAGTGAGTTGCATTAATCTAGAGTTGGGATGACGAGGGACTCAATAAGTGCCTGAGTGGAAATAAATGGACGCATCCATCAATCGGATGTTAAAGAGGAGAAATCAACACAATCGAGAAAGTTTAGTGACATGAGAAGAGAAGTACAGGCAATTGTCTATGGTTACTCCAAGGTTTCGCACAGGGCCTGAAGGAGAGATCACAGCATTGTTCAAGGAGATTGCAAGATCTTGATGTGAGGATGAGTCAGCTAGGATGAACAACAATTCAGTCTTGCTGGGATTAAGCTTCAGCTGGTGAGCTGCCATCCATGAGACGATACTTGCCAGACATGTAGAGATCCGGGCAGAAACATCAGTGTCTGAGGGAGGAAAAGAGAGAACAAGTTGTGTGTCATCTCCCAGAGGTAGGGTGTGAGATTGTTTGACATTTTAGTTCATATAGGGAATTGCTGAGCTTGTTGGAGGTTTATACTTTCTGAATTATTTTGTTTATATCTTTTCTTGTTTACTGCCTTTAATCTTTAATTCCAAACGAAAAATAATATCACAAATATTGACTACCTGCTTATCACACAAATGATCAAAGAGAACTGTTTTACAACTGTGTCAGCTACACTATTACACGTGAAAAAAAAAAAAAAAAAAAAACATAACATGAATTTTGCAAGATGATATAACACGATATGAAATAAAATAAATATAAATTTGTGAGTTTATCTATAAATAAAACTTAAATCAATTGCTCAAGAGATCTCAAAGACTTAAAAAAATTAAAGTGATTATCATTTTTTAAAATTTCCATTTATCACTATATACAGGGATCCCTCGCTACTTCGCGCTTCAATTCATGTGGCTTCAGTGCATCGCTTATTTTATTTTTTTTTAATATTCATTGAATTAAAAAATAAGGAAATTAAGGAAGAATTGGGGGAAAAGTTAAGGAAAATGCAACAAAAACAAGGCCAATTAAGCAAAAAAAAAAATAATAAATAAATAAAAATAAAAAACCCGAAACCAACAAAAAACAACCCAAAATCTCTCATCAAAACTAGTTACAATGTTGTGAGGTGCGCATCTGATTGCGTGCACGCTCGTCTGTATGTGTGTGTATTTATATTTTATTTACATCTTATGCATTACAGTGGTACCTCACCTTACGAAATTAATCCGTTCCAGAGCCTTTTTCATAACCTGGATTTTTCATAAACTGAACCGCATTTTACATGTAAAAAGCATGATTTGTTCCAAGGCTCCCAATACCACCCTCAAAAGCCTTTAAAATTATAGAAGCATACCATTTAAGACCTCCTTCTGCTTCAATATCGTACCGATGGTAGACAGGTTTGGCCATATTCCTTTGCGATATCACGGGCCCGCTACCTCTTTTCACTCGCACTGGAAATCACGTGTGTGTGTGTGTGTGTGTGTGTGCGTGAGTGTTGACCATGTCTTCTTAGCAGAGTTATAATCTTACAAATGTTTATGGAAGGTTAAAAGCCTGAGTCAAAAACCAGTAACTCTGTCCTTTACACGAAAAGCATTATGGGAGATGCAGCTCCATAATAGCCAATGGGAGGGAGCTGCATCATCCCTCCTCGCCAATGGAAGGCCAGCAGGGCGGGATGTTGGAAGATAGTCAATGGGAAAGCAGCTCGTGCATTGTTTTAATGTTTGAATGGTGCGTTTGAATGTTTGAATGACGCGTTTGGCTTGTTTCGTAAGGAGAACTTGTTTCGTATACAGAGACAAAAAATTTTGGAAAATGTTTTTCATAATCTGGATTTTCCGTTTACTTGGATTATCGTAAGGTGAGGTACCACTGTATTTTTAAATGTTTGTTATTATAAGCATTTATAGCATTGAATATGTAATTATTGATATTATATACACATCCATGTACGTATAAGTCAGTCGGGGGGGGGGGGGGGGGGTGTTCCTATTTCGCGGATTTTGATGGTCACATGGGGATCTCGATCGCAATTAACCGCAGAAAGTAAGGGATCCCTGTATATCAATATAACTGCACTGCCTTTGGAGGACATATATTTAAAATTGTTATTTATTTTCCCCAATTTTTTCTCTCCTAACATTTTCCACCAATCAAGTGTTGCCCCCTATGACATATGACCACGACCAAACAGAAAGAGGAAGGGGTCTAAGCAATGACTTGCGCCCTGTGATATACAATGCTGCCACCCAACTTACATTCATAATCTTTGTACCTTATAATGATAATTCTTATGGTGGTTCAGTAAAGAATTTTTTTTTTTTTTTGTAGGAATCTACAAAAAAAAAAAAAGTATTTAGTGTCTGAGTGACGCATAAGATTTGTTTATTTGTATTATTTCACAATTTATTTATTTTTCCTGCTGTGATTGTGTTTCTGTGGAAATTTTAATTGTTATAAGGCATCTTGCCAGTTTGTGCACATACACGTACAAGCCAGACTAATATATAGTTCTTGCAGATATTCATGTCACTTTCTGCCAAGGTGCTTCTCTAGCACTCAGCAACACACACACACACACACACACACACACACACACACACACACACACACACACACACACACACACACACACACACACACACACACCACCTCAATATTGGCACACAGACAAGGGAGGGAGTGCTCAGATGTGTCAGTCCTCCTTGATAGAATTTCTAAGAAGGTTGCCTGTCTACCTTCTGGCAGGGCAGCTAAGGCAAAGAGACAGCTGAAGGTCTGTCTGAATTTGAATTTAGTCACACCAGAAGGTCCGCCAGGGGCATTTGCTCAATATTACTGCAGTGATGAAGAGAATATTCAACAGCAGATGGATACAGACAGACACACAAACACACAAATCGGGATTCTTTAAATAATTTCAACCATGGACCAATATCTTCAAGATTTTTTATTATTGGGTATAATGGCCCCTCCCCTCCTCTCCCCTCCCCTCCACTTCCCCTCCAGGAGTGTTGGTTGTTCTAGCAGTGTTCAACCAAGAGCTCTTTGCATTTCCTGTTTCTGTTTATATTACAGGGGCATTGCTGAGGGGAGGATCATTACTGTATAAGCTACACCTGAACTCAGTGTACTGTCTCTAAGGGCTTGATCTAGATGCAGTGCTCTTGTTGAATCCAACATGTCCCCCACTCTCTCTCTTTCTCTCTCTCTCTCTCTCTCTCTCTCTCTCTCTCTCTCTCTCTCTCTCTCTCTCTCTCTCTTTCTCTCTAAGAGAGATTTTCAAATCCAGCTATATTAGAGTTCTAATTACCTATAATTTTTTTCTACGTCTTGTCATCTAGTAATAATTTCCCAAATAAATTAGTCATAATTTAATGTTTGAGTCAGTAGTGGAAAAAAATGGGCTTGACAGATTTTTTTTTTTTCCCCAGAAATTTTGCAAGGCTAGCCATATGCACTAGCATCACTGTTGCAGTTATGTGGAAGATCTCAAAGCTTGCAGCAAAGTTTGTGATCACTTTGTGAACGAATGCCCATATTGGTCATGAGTGGGTTAAAGATTACTAGTATTGATCATCCTCAGCATAATTTGTGTGTATGTGATTTGTTTAATTGATACAGATGCTTATTTTAACATAAATGACCATAACCACCACCATCCCACCCCTCACACACACACACACACACACACACACACACACACACACACATGATACACACACACACACGATACACACACACACACACACACAAAACTGGTACTTTTACCCAGTTGATTACTCGCAGGGGTGAAGTGCAGGGGTTAGCAGTTGCTAAGTAATATCAAACCCAACTCAACATGAAGACAGTGAGACATCACATTCTAGTGATTCTGAGGACTAGTATTCATCTAGAATTCTGACCGAGATGAGCATGATGATGAATCCAAAATTGCTTTCGCAGCTAACATTTTGCCAACCCTGCTTTCCTGTCATCAGTCGGTTTAGGAACAAAAAGAAACGCTACCCATGATTCCCGTGCTTGTTGTTTGTCCAGCTCAGCACTTTCCGATAAAGTTATACTACACAGGTCGGTGACACACCCCAGCCAATCCAACAAGTTCTTGCCACTTTCAGGCTGGAACCAGGTTGGAACAGCCAATCAGAAAGGCAACATCTCTGAGCATGCCTAGGATTATGACACTTGTAAAGGTAAAGTCTGTTGGGCTTTTTACACCCGAACCCAGCGGCTCATCAGGCCGGTGCTTATCCCTGGTTTCCATAGCATGAAGCGACCAGGGGTACAACTCTTCCTGGATGGGATGCTAGTCCATCGCAGGTTACATTCCCAGTATATTTTTACTGGTACCCATTTATACTGCTGGGTGAACATTGGCACACTTGTGGTTGAGACCTTGCCCAGGGGTCTTACCACAGTGAGGGTCCATCTGGGATTTGAACACACGACCTCCCAATCATGAGCGCAACACCCTAACCACTACGCCACTGGCCCCGTATGACACTTGTACACACTTTAAAATCAGGCATGGACTGATGTTGCTGGAAGGCACGGGTGAACGTTATGAATTGCTAATTTACACTAATTCACCACAGGTACCCTTTACTCTGCATCCTCATCAAATTGTTTTTTTGGGGAAGTGTAGCATTTTCATGGTCCTCTTCTTGTAATGGCAGATTATGTCAGTTCAAGTGCATGAAAAGGCAACTCAGAAAACATAACCCTGTCTTTGTTGCATCCGTCTATATCTTCTCGCCTTTTATTGCTGAAAAGTAGTGGATTTCTTATGAATTCTACCGTAAAGAAAGCCAATCATTTCTTGTCTAAAAAGGGTTTGCGAGCTCTTTCCAGTGCATTACCCTTACCTATTATTGTTATGTAAGGGTAAATTACTGTGCTCAGCTGATAAGATCTGATAAAAAACACGAGAAACAATGTGGACAGTGGCATTCTGTCACCAAGAGAACCACATAGTTGAGTGTGAGAAAGCAGGAGCATAAAAACAGCCTTCCTGCTGGAGAAAACTGAACGTGGCACTTTTTTGATGGGGCCATTTTTCATCACTTTAATGCTATATAATTTGTAATATTTGATCAAGACCAGAAAAAAGTGCCACGGGCCAATATTACAGGATACGTTGCTCTGAGGTTCAAAAATGTATGAATTTGGTCCCTTTTGTGCAGAAAAACTGAACTGTAAAATAATAATTAAAATGCCATACAACACTGTCACGACATGATCTGATTGGGCCGTTGCCTCGAATGGAAAAACATCCTTTTTCAAACTCCTTCCACAGTTTTTTTTTTTTTTTTTTGGCCAACTGGCATGAAACTTTGCGTACAAGATATTTGAGAGTGACTAAAAATGTATCGAAAGTATATTTACAATGTACTTGTATTAGGTTGTTAGCTTGTATGCTAAATACAAGCTCTTTCATGTCATCTCCATAGTAAAGGCTATCAATATGAAAGTTATGACTCTTGTTTGTGATAATCACGAAGACTTGATTTGGTGGTCAGTGACCATTAGTGTACACTCCAAATATTACAAATCAATACCAAAAGTGGTTCATCCAATTTAGATAAAACAGTGTGGGTATAACCAGAGGTCACTCCTGTGCCCACCACAACACTAATGCTGTGATTGCTTATAGTGGGGATGGACTGTTATGTTTACAGTTGTTATTGTTGGCATCCTGACTCGACAAAAAATGGGATTCGCACTATGGATCAGTTCACAGTACTGCGGGCGAGGGCAGAGTACCCTGTACAGCTCACCAGGCCATTGAAGGACAGAAACGTGCTGACAGCTATACAGCTACTCTTGTCGAAAGTCAGCAATGGTTCATTTACATAAACCACACACCATAGACAGTAAGAGACATGGCTGGCCTTTGATAACCCAGTTCGCTGCACTGGGGGTGGTGGTGGTGGTGGGGAGGGCAACCTGTTTAGAGTGGGACTTGAACCCCAAGTTTGGGAACAGTGATCCAGCACCTTTACCACCAGGCTACCACTGCCCACAATTTTCGATTTGTGTCCACACTATACAGTGCAGCTGGAGTATCCTCTCCAGGGCGCGAAGCCTGGGCCAGAATATGGAGATCCAGTGTTGCCCAATCATCAGGATCCCTCTCTCTGCCTTGCTGACAGGGTCCAAAGGAATGCGAAGCATGACATTTGGCATCAGTTTGGCTGCAGGAGATGCCGGAATGATGTTACTTGTAGCACTGAACCGTCTGCGAGTCCCCACTCCGGACTTGAGGGTTTACAGTACTCTGTTTCCCTCACGTGGTGTGGCTTGTCAGCTGAGACGGGTTACTGGGGTGTGGCACTTGGAGCGAGCAGGTGAGAGATTTGAACCGTCTACCCTATGAGAGAGGGTGTGGCTGCAGGCAGACATCTCTACCTAGAGACCCCTACACCCCTGTCTACAATTACAATGTTCAAAATTCACTAGTCGCACTCAAGTGAATAGCGTCAAATTTACAGGGCAGACAAGCATTTGTCCTGGGCCTCACATACTAAAAATGGCACATATGCAACACCGGGTGGCGCTATGATCAAGGCCCATAACTCCAACGTTCCCACTGTTGATCCGAATCAAATACATCATGCCAGTCAATCAAGACTAAGCCAATTTCTGTATCAAAATTTTTAATGGATATTCATGAAAAATGCTGTGCTAATTATTAACAGACAAATTTTAGGCGCTAGCATGCGGAATACTAAGTCTCGCATATCTTGGCGATTGTAAATGCTAACTATGTGTGTAAATGCTCAGTTAATATTAAATTAGTAGCGGGAATTGAGTACAAATAGGACAAGTTGGTATCTCTAGAGTGATCCATCCGAATTGTACCAAGCTTTATGAATGCATTCAAGGGTCACTCCTGTGGCTACCCTGACAAGTGTGTTCCAATTGCACAAAGTGGGCGGAGGCTTTTATGATAACACATATAATATTTATAATTTATCACTAAGATTCTAATGATTACATTCAAAGTTCATAGACCTCAAATAGCAAGATTGGCAGATGTGCCCTATCGGACTATTGGGGAAGAGTCACACAGATGGGCGTAGACCCCATTTATAACGGCTTGTTTACTTTTTTGATTGTTTGTTAGTTTATGTTCCAATGTAGTATATACTAAAACAGTTACTTGCCTCCAGCTTTGTAGATGTTGATGGCAATTCACTTTTCCTTCGACAAATACTGGACAAGTATACTATTTTTGGGTTTTTTAATTATTAGTTTGAACAGTGATGGCTCAGGTTGGGGGTTCGTGACCCAGTGCCACCAGTATGTCACTCTTGGGCCCTTGAACAAGACCCCTGACCCTCAAGTGCTTCGCTGTACAAATGTAATAAAGTGTAAGTCACTTTGGATAAAGGATCTTAAAATGTAAATGTAAGCTTGTCAAGAGGTTAAAGTTTTCTTCCACTAAAATATACACAAATACAGTACTTGATTATAATCAACAATAGGAAACAATTTAAAAATGTTTCACTGATTGATCACTTTTATCTTATTTTAATACATTTGATTATGTTCAGAGTAAGAATAAACATGTAATATTTATTAGTTTCTTTGTTTTTATGCTACAGAGTGGTGTTTCGTAGCTTTAAAAAATACAGTATGTACAATCCTTTGTGGTAAACAGGGGTTTCATTTATCAGAAAACTGCCACGTATTATAGCGTCGGATTGCTGAATATCGACCGCTCCAACCACCAAGTGTGCAATACTGGATTCTGGCTTATGAGTCCTGTGAGACCTTAGTGTGCAAAAAGTAAATCTCATAATGCAAATACGAGGACACGGTATTGGGTACACAGAAATTCTCTCTCTATCTTTCTCTCTCACTCTCCCTCACACACACACACACACACACACACACACACACACACACACACACACACACACACATGCACACGGTGATGTCAAGAGGAGATTAATGTGAAAGAAGGCAAACTGAGCACAGGAATAGAGAATTGCAGTTCTTTGCTATCAGACATTTCTGGTCTTTAACCCAAATCCAAACGATCTGCGTCCTGGCTGAGTACCCGTGTGTTTAACATTATATCATTACGTGGCATGGACTGTGCTGCTTGATGCCATAAGTTGCTTTGATCATGACACACAACTCAGTGAAAGCAGGGTGTCGAGTATTTTTGCTAAACTGTGAACGGAGAACCGACGGCCCGAGTTTTAAAGATCAGGCATATACAGTGCACTACACACAGGTTCTCTGTTTTATGGCCTAATAAACTTTATTTATTTTAGTACTTTAGTGTTTATCATGATTGCCAGTTACCATTATTGCTATTGTCTATGGCACCTTGAGCTTGCTTGAAATGACATTTTGTTATACCATATGCATTGTGTATGGATGATTGACAGTGAAGCGGAGTTTGACTTTGATGCAGTGCATTCCATGACACGCTAATGCAATTTTTACACTAACCCTGGATTTATGAGAGCACAATGTCAGCGATCTATACAATTAAAAAAAAAAAATGGAGCTCCACAATTTATGCTTAGAGCCTGATTGAGATATGAAAAAGAGGCAGGGTACATCCAACAGATGAAACCTGAAGGAATCATGTTTCCAAGTTCATCAAGATCCCCAGTGATGGCACATCATGTTCTGTTAAGCTTTGTTAAGGTCTATAAAGCTCTATTGCACTCTGCTACAATTCCCACCTTTTATCATGATGAGTGTCAAGCCATAATACATCAATAATAATTGCATCAAATTTTTTGACAGTCAGTGCAATCATCACAAAATCCACAAAGTTCCCTCTGGATCATCATGAGTTAATCATGTTCCCTCAAGATTAATATGAATCCATTAAGTTCCCTTACGATGATCATGAAGGCACTAAGTTCTCTCAAGATTAGCAGAAATCCACCAAGTTCCCTCGAGATCATTACGAATCTACCGAGTTCCCTCGCGACCGTTACGAATCCACCAAGTTCCCCCGCGGCCGTTACGAATCCACCGAGTTCCCTCGCGACCGTTACGAATCCACCGAGTTCCCTCACGACCGTTACGAATCCATCGAGTTCCCTCACGACCGTTACGAATCCACCGAGTTCCCTCGCGACCGTTACGAATCCACCGAGTTCCCTCGCGACCGTTACGAATCCACCGAGTTCCCTCGCGACCGTTACGAATCCATCGAGTTCCCTCACGACCGCATTTAATCCACCGAGTTCCCTCGCGACCGTTACGAATCCACCGAGTTCCCTCGCGACCGTTACGAATCCACCGAGTTCCCTCGCGACCGTTACGGATCCATCGAGTTCCCTCACGACCGTTACGAATCCACCGAGTTCCCTCGCGACCGTTACGAATCCACCGAGTTCCCTCGCGACCGTTACGAATCCACCGAGTTCCCTCGCGACCGTTACGAATCCACCGAATTCCCTCGCGACCTTTACGAATCCACCGAATTCCCTCGCGACCGTTACGAATCCACCGAGTTCCCTCACAATGATCAGAGATCCACCAAGTTCCTTCAGAATAAACACAAATCCACCAAGTTCCCACCAGATCATTACGAATACTCCGGGTGAGGGCAGAGTACATCCTGGACAACTTGCCAGACCATTGCATTGCAGAAACGCGCTAACGGCTATGCAGCTCCTCTTGACGAAAGTCAGCAATGGTTCTTTTACATGAACCTCTCACCATAGACAGTGATAATAATGTCCATTAGGAACACAATATTATTATATTATGAAATGTGCATAGCAGAGTCACTTTTAGTTTTTACATTAAAAAAAAAAAAAAAACTTTTGAGTTTTTTTTTTTTTTTGAAATTCACCACCATGGTAATCTGTGAGTGTTTAATCTGATCATCCAATTAATTTTATTAACCTATTTTATAATTATAATTATACTAACATTGAAATAATTATTGATACGACATCACTGCTATGAAGAACGGAATTATTAAATAATTGCCTTCAAATCATTTGAATAATTGTATGATTGACAGACGTTCTTCCTCCTAGACAACAAATAAGTTAGACTGACTACGCCCTGCAGCCGACTACTGAAGCACCGTGGACTAAGTTTTAAACTAAGTCTAGTAATGCTAGTAGTCCTATGCTTATAGATTGAGGACTACAGCTGCATAAGTATTGAAAAAATGAAATAAAATGTACAGCTCAGGGCCACAGTGCCGCGGATATGGTGCAGCCATCTGCTACAGGGTGTATCTATCTATATAATGATATCTATGTTTCTTCTCTGTTTGTTCTCCCAGAAAAAAAAAAAAGGCTGTTTGTTTTCAAGACTTTCTGACCATCATAAAACTTTGATAAATTCTTGTATGGTGAAAAAAAATTAAAAAAAAATTTTTAAAAAAATCCTGTGTCCAGTATGAATCAGAAACTGCCCTATCTATATAGCATGCTAACCTCAGAGAGCATACGGATGCTAACTAGCTAGGTAGAAATATTGCAGAATTTGTTGTATTATTAAGAAAAGGACGCATTTAAATACTTTAATTCACTTTATTCACTAATTTCAAGTACAGCTAATGCGAGTACTGCATCAGCCATAGGTAGCAGCTCTCCTTCATCGCTGCTTTCGCAGCAAGGCTGGTTTTATCTTCCAAATGCCTAGCTCCATCTGGTGGCAAGGATAATTTTTGCATAACCCATGCTATCCACTGTATTTACTTTGTTTATTTATTATTTTTGTTCATAATCCATCCATTCATTTTCTTAACCGCTTAATCCTAATTAGTGTCACAGGGAGGCTGGCGTCCATCTCAGTTGACTCTGGGCGAAAGCGGGATACACACTGGACAGCTCACAAGGCCATCACAGGGCCAACACTCACTCAACCATTCACTCCAAGGGGAGATTTTGAACAGCCAATTAACCTGCCGTGCATGTTTTTGGACTTGTCGGAGGAAACCGGAGCATCCAGAGGAAACCCATGCAAGCATGGGGAGAACATACAAACGCCACACAGAAACCCCCGAGCTGGGAATCAAACCCAGGACTTTTTGCTGTGAGGCGAACTCATGAACTTCACATGAACGTGTAACCTTAAAATCATTAGCATTTTATTTTATTTCATTTTATTCACATGCTTATTTCAGAGAACCAAGAAAACAGTATCAGTCTTTCGGACAGGCATTTGCTCATGAAAACAATGACAAAACATGTGATCATGGATTTATAAGCGCTCCATAATGTCCTGCACAGTCGAGTGGATAAGCATCGAGTGGATTAGTATACAACACACACACACACACACACACACACACACACACACACACACACACACACACACACACACACACACACACACACACACAGAGGAACGTAGCTCCAGAAGTACAAGACTAGTGGAAGACAGTCTCTCCAGCTTTCCTTAAACTGTGACTAAGACCCCATCACGCATCGGTGCCAGCAGTGTGGCAGAGAAACACTGTCCTCAGGCAGAAACATTCGTTTGCTCTCTCTGTGGAATGGTGAAAAGAACATTAAGTCGGGCACCACTGGGAAAATTTATGAAGTTAGGCCTCATCCACCCACACCACTGAATTTAAATAGCCGCTCTGAAGTCCGGGAACCTGAACACATCACATGCTTCCAATCAAATCGCCACCTCCCACTGAAAGCACAAACCTGACGCATGCTAATTAATTCCCTTCCTTCAACTAATACTAGCTTATAACATTCAATTTAATAAGCTTGTTCACTCCAGGACCATGTACGAAATATTTGGTCCAATCAACATTAACATATCATTAATCATATCATATTCTTAACATACATCATCATTAACTCATCACTATGATATTTGTGGTTGAATTATGCAAAGTGAGCCAGAGTAAACTTGACCCCCTATGGAGGTTTTGCTTGTGTGCCTTTTTTTTAAACGCTGCATGTCCTACGGCTGCCACTTATTGTAGAAAAGCAGTTATTTAAAATATCCAAAACTCTGCCTACACACATTATATCACTGGTGTGCTCTGTTTTTAACCGTGCTCAGTGCATTTGGAATACAGATATGGTGGTGTTTAATGTTTAATACTAGTACAGGAAGCCCTCACTTTCCGCGGTTATTAGGGACTGAGACCCCACCCCCCCACCCCCCGTGACCACTGATGTCCGTGAAGTAGAATCAACCCCCCTACTGATGTATACGTACATGTATATGTGTATATAATATCAATAAATACATATTCAAGTAGTTTTGTTGGGGGGTTTGGGGTTGTTTTTTTGTTTTGTTTTTTGTTTTTTGGGTAATTGGCCTTGTTTTGTGGCGTTCTTCTCAACTTGCTCCCTATTTTTCCTTAATTTCCTTATTTTTTAATTTTTTGATTAAATGTTTTTGAAAAACCCGCAATGCACTGACGCCGCAGAAACTGGAGCACGAAGTAACGAGGGATCACTGTATTAGTGCTCTCGCAGGTAAACGTTTGCTTTATTGACCAGATAATTGAAATCATTATAGCATTACAGCCCTGATCAAACTTCAAACATTGGATTGGTGAAATCATAGAACAATTAATTGCTCCTCTGCCTCACAGCAAGAAGGTTCTGGGTTCGAGTCCACGTCTCAGCAAGGGTGTTTCTGTGTGGAGATTACATTCTTTCTATGCTTTAATTGGTTTCCTACTATTAGTAAGATGTTCTTCCACAGTCTCAGAACATGCACATTAGGCTAATTGACTGCTTCGGTTCCATGTAACAGTGAGTGTAAGTGTGTGTGTGTGTGTGTGTGTGTGTGTGTGTGTGTGTGTGTGTGTGTGTGTGTGTGTGTTGTCCCTGCAAAGTACTGGTGAACTGTCCTAGGTGTACCCTGCCGTTGCCCAAAGTTGGCTGAGATAGGCCCCAGCCTTTACTTGACCCTGGACAGATTAAGTGATTCAGTAAATGGGACAACACAGGGACTCTCTTGTTTTCCTTTGTGCAGGTCACATAGCCCAAGCGAACCAACATAAGCGTTTAGATTTGATGCTCCCCAAAACTGTACCATTAAAATAAATATACAGTCATATCTCACCTTATGAAATTAATCCATTCCAGAAGTGGTTTCGTAACCTGATTTTTTTCGTAAGTTGAGTGACATTTTACATGTAAAAGGCGTGTTTCGTTCCAAGGCCCCCAATACTACCCCCTAAACCCTTTAAAAATTATAAAAGTATACCTTTTAAGGCCTCCTTCTACTTCAATTTCGTACTGATGGTAGACCTGTTTCAGCCATATTCCTTTGCGATATCACTCAAACGCATGCCACGAGCCCGCTTCTTCTTTTCACTCGCACTGGGAATCACTTTCTTGGGGCCCATGATGAATGACGAAAAATAAAGTTGCAATGAGCACACTTGAAAAACTCACAAAACATCAGTAACTCTGTCCTTTACGCATGTTAGAACTCCATGACAAACAATGGGGCTTAGGCTCATGAAAAGCATCATGGGTACAGTATTATGGAGATGCAGCTCCCTCCTAGCCAATGGTCAAAGGCACATGAAAAGCATCATGGGCATTATGGAGATACAGTTCCCTCTAAGCCAATGGGATGCCAGTGGCACAGGGTGTTGGGAGATAACCAATGGGAGAGCAACTCTCGCATTGTTTGAATTTTTGAGGTGGCGCATTTCGTAACGTGATTTTTTTTTTTTTCGTATCCAGAGACGGAAATTTTAGGCAAATGCATTTCGTAACTTGGAATTTTTTATATTTTGGGGTCTTTCGTAAGGTGAGGTACCACTGTATAAATGTATAAAATAAATGCTCTTCTACACAAAATTGCAACATATTCATCAAAATATATGTACGCCTTTCCGTAGAGAGGCTATAAACATAGTTACTCAAAAAAAAATAGCCATTTTAATTATTAACAGAATAAAACATTTACGTTAGTGAGGAAATTTTGTTTAACTGAAATGGTTTGCCGAATGCAATTTTATTGGTTTTATGTAGCAATGCGGTACTTTCACATCAACTGACTGGATAACAGGAGTTACAGATCTATTGTGATGGACATGGCAGAGGAATCCAATAATTCTGCAGTGCAGTCTTAGCATTTAGTGGATTTTTGGGATATTTCTACTACAATCATTTGTACAATTTCCCCATGAAATCAGGTTTTGGTGTATGGAATGGGAGGAATTTCATTTATGCATTTATTTTCTGAACTGCTTAATCTTAATTAAGGTTGCGGGGAGGTCGACGCCCATCACAGCTGACTCCAGGCAAGGGTAGAGTACACCCTGGACGGCTCACCTGGACGGCTCACCAGGCCATTGCAGGGCAGAAACAGGCTGACGGCTATGCAGCTTCTCTTCTCGAAAGTCAGCAATGGATATTTTACATGAATCTCCCACCATAGACAGTGAGAGACATGGCCGGCCTTTATAACCTAGTTAGTTAGCTCCAGTTTGTTGTGGGGCTTGAACCCTCAACTTTAGGATCAGTGATCCAACACCTTTACTACCAGGCCACCACTGCCCGGCTTAATCCTAATTAGGGTCAAAGGGAGGCAGGGGCCCATCTCAGCCCACTATAGACGAGGGCAGGGTACACCCTGGACAGCTTGCCAGGCCATCACAGGGCCATAAGGAATTTGTGAAAGAAAAAAGAAAAAAAATGCACTTGACCAATATTAAATTCTAGATACTAAAATGTGATGCATTCATATGCTATATTTAAAAGTAACGCATATATATATATATATATACATATATAAATCTCCTATTCTCCATCACTCATTGTTTACTTGAGTCACAAGCATAATAATAAAGTTTGGCCTGGCTAGCTATCCGATGGTGTACCCCACCCTTGCCAACAGTTGGCTGAGATGGGCGCCAGCCTCCCCACGACCCTAATTAGTATTAAGCTGTTCAGAAAATGAATGAATGAATAAATATAATATTGAGACATATGCCTACCCATGCAACTGGAACGTGACCAATAAGCACCATGGTGGAGGCGTCATGAGTAAAATCTGTGCCTTTTTTTTTTTTTTTTTTTCTTCTCTAAACTACATTTAAAGAGTGCAAAGTCTGGCCCAAATTTGACTTGACACCAGTCTGTCTGTGAAAGGCAAAGTCTTAAGGAAGCAGTCCACCATGAACATCTCACTGACTGCTTTTAAATACGCGTGGCATTTCTGGTTTATCTCTAAGCCCTCTTCTTCCTCAAAGGTCCTCTTTGAAGGTCTCCCTCGGTTGCCATGGAAGATTACCATCCAGTCAGTGACGCTCAAGCCAAGCCACAAATAAATAAATAAATAAATAAATAAAAGCATAAATACTGAATATTGAATAGTAAATTAATTACTTAATTAATAGGTTGGCACGGTGGCGTGGTGGCGTTTTAAGCTGGCCTGACTGTTGAATCCCATTGATGTTCTCACAGATTATTATTATTATTATTATTATTATTATTATTATTATTATTATTATTATTTTAATGCAATGTGACTTATTCAAAACAATATCATGACAAACCTTTTAATTTCTTGCTACACTCAGACAAATTAGATGAAATTATTCCATGACGCATGCAGGAAAAATAACACCAATGGTGTCATTACTGTGTAGACGCATGCGAGCGATGCAAGATACCATAACACCAAAAAGACACATTATCAGCCTGGATATTTCTGCTTAATGCAGTCAGGCAGCTTCATCCAGAAAATCCAGATGGTACGAGTCGCCGTCCATCAGGGCTGGAAAAAATATTCATGTGGAAGCTTCGAAACATATGCAGTGACACTGGCTCCTTTCTGGCCTTTAGTGGCTTATAGGCCATCTGTCCTCTCGTGCCCCAATCCGTCTTTTCCCCGGAGGTCGAGGAAGTGAGATTTTTATGTGCTACATTACATGTTTACATATGAGGTCAGCACGATCAATCCCAGTTCAATTCAGATATGTGCGTTTTCATATGTCCAGCTTCAGGAATGATCAAAAGTCACGATTTTAATACACGACGTATCGTCCTACATTTATTAATGTGTCATCAGAATTGCATGAGCATGCAGCTTTAGTTTTTGGCGTCCTCTGGTCCAACTCTGCACTCTCATTGATCATCTCAGATCAAGCTTCGAGATCAAATGAAAGGTTTCACCTTGGTCCTGAATTGGCGCCGACCTTATTTTTAGACGCACAGCTTGTGCATTATGTAATACCTGATTTTGTCTCCTTGTTGACTTAAGGCTTATGTAACGCTCCAGAGTTTCTCACTCACCCTTCTTTTTTTTTTTTTGTCTCCACCTCCCCATTTGTATGCATGACTGCACATCTGAGCGTGTGATCCAGGCATCAGCATGGCGCGTGACATTACTCCCGAGCCGAGTCTAATTTGACAGGAAATGACAATAAGTAGGAGTTCACACATGCAATTAACACAAGGGAGAGAAGGGGTCTGCAGGGAGATGAACACTTTAAGTAGGATTTATTCACTGCTGTCGGAGACAAAAAAAACCCACTGAATACATGTTCTCCGAGTCTGAGAATTAGACGTTAGGAAAACAGGACTGTGTGACTCTTCATAACGTGAAGATCTCACTGCTTTAAAAGGAAGATTCACCATTAGAACTTACTCGCTAGCCATCCACATACGTGTCCAAGTGAGTCTCCTTCTTGAGTAGTAAGCATTTAACTCATATATACTGGGCTGCCATCTTGCATGTTCGGGTTTTTTTTTTTCAATCACACCTGGCCAGGGCACACCATGAACATTTAACCAGACCGTCATCGCACCATCACACAAACAACCATTCACACTTCCATATAGGAGTAATTTGGAACAGCAAATTTGCATAATGTGTATGTCTTTGGACTATGAGAAATAACCAGAGTACCTGGAGGAAACCCACACAAGCACATGGAGAAAATGCAAACCTCAGACAGACACGCTCTTGCCGAGTCTGGTAGTCGAAGCCAGGGCCCTTCCTGTTCTGAGTCTGAGGTTTACGATAAATTTATGTCGCCTTGAAGTTCATATAAGATGATGGCACACAAATGTGAGGCGGTCTACCGAATGTAGACGCTTGCCGCAAGTGACGAATGGTGCTTGTGAGATCAAGCACGGCTTATTCAGACTTCCGATCTTTCAAGTTAGCAAGTGAATGTTGAGTACTAAACAAGTATTCAACGCACACTTGCTCATTTGAAATATCGAAAGTCCGATTAAGCCGCGCTTTGTCTCACAAGCACCATACGTCACTTGCGGCAAACACCTACAATTTGGTAGAGCGCCCCCAAATGATATTTAGTTTGAAAAGTCTATAAGACAGAAAAGCATGGCGTGTAAGGAGCACTTTGCTTTGGAAGGTAGAAGGAAACTGGTTAACCCAGAGGAAGCCCACATGGACACAGAAAGAACACATAAAAGCTCTACACAGACATTAATGGGACAGTTTTTCCTAAGAGATCAGACTCACTCAGAGCCTTCTTCATGCTTCTTTGTTTACACATGTGATACACACATTTTTTGAAACCCGTGCAGATGGTTCAAGCGGTCTCCAGCCAGCCAGGACATGGTGATTATGACTAATATTTGGCTTGTGCGTTGAGATTTATCACTCCATGATGTTTACTTGAGTTCAACACCGTCTAGCGAATAAAGGCTACTTGGCGCACGTGTCTTTGTGGTCTGGCGGGTCTGATGATGATGTAGTCAGTGCACCCAGGGATGGGAGTGCATGTAACGCTGCAGGCCAAAGCTGGAAGCACATAGGGACCCACCGGTGCCACAATGATGGTCTCTGGTTTGCAATAAGGAGGATGCAGCTCTGTGACGTTTGTTCCGTTCAGAAATGAGACATTTTTGTTGATGTACCCACATATGTGGAATTATGGGATTGACCAGACAGTAAAAATGTTGTGGAGTAGGATTCCTGCAAACATAAAAGTAGCCACGGATTCAGAATTATTTTTCTGCATGTGCAATTAAAAATGATGAGCAATGCTCAGATAGAAAACACTATTATAAAGTTATCATCATCATCATCATCATCATCATCATCGTCATCGTCATCATCAATCGCTTGATCTGGGGTTGGGTCGCGGAAGCAGCTGTCTAGGCAATGAGGATCTAGCCTCCCTGCTACCCCAGTAGGACAGAGAATTCAGAACTGTAATAGTTACCACCCGAGCATCTAATTAGAATGCCTCCTGGTGTGGTATTTCAGGCATGTCCAAATGGGTGGAGATCCTGGGGTTGACTCAGAAATATTGTGTTTTGACTGGTCTGGCAATGTCTTGGGGTCTCCCCGAAAGAGCTAGAGGAAGTGGTTGGGTGGCGGGATGTCTGTACCTCACTGTTGAAGCAACCAAACATATAAAACACAATAAAAGACAACATGATAAAACAGAAGATGGTGGATGACCAACGGACTGAGTTTAACCGCTGCCCACTGTAGCGGACCAAGATTCCACCCTTGATGTGAGACTCATTATTCAGTTGGATTCGGGATGAATTGACGACCTGGATGCAAGAAGTACCTCTGTCACAAAATAAGACTTCTGAGAACATTTTGAAAACACACTGCAGATACTTTTTTTCTTTTAAAGATAACATTCAGTGGTGCCTGCTGCGATTCCTAGGGGTTATACAGAGTAGACAGATACGTTTTTCTGAAAAACTAATGATTTATTAGGAAAAACAAGAAAATAATTTTTGGACTTTGGTACTTATTGCCATAAAATGCCTGGACTTTTGTACTTATTGAAATAAAATTGTTGGACTTTGGTACTTATTGAAATAAAATACCTGGACTTTTGTACTTATTGCCATAAAATGCCTGAACTTTGGTACTAATTGCCATAAAATACCTGGACTTTGGTACTTATTGCCATAAAATGCCTGGACTTTGGTACTTATTGAAATAAAATTGTTGGACTTTGGTACTTATTGCCATAAAATACCTGGACTTTGGTACTTATTGAAATAAAATGCCTGGACTTTGGTACTTATTGCCATAAAATGCCTGGACTTTGGTACTTATTGAAATAAAATTGTTGGACTTTGGTACTTATTGCCATAAAATACCTGGACTTTGGTACTTATTGAAATAAAATACCTGGACTTTTGTACTTATTGAAATAAAATTGTTGGACTTTGGTACTTATTGCCATAAAATACCTGGACTTTGGTACTTATTGAAATAAAATGCCTGAACTTTTTGGTACTTATTGCCATAAAATGCCTGGACTTTGGTACTTATTGCCATAAAATACCTGGACTTTGGTACTTATTGCCATAAAATACCTGGACTTTGGTACTTATTGAAATAAAATGCCTGAACTTTTTGGTACTTATTGCCATAAAATGCCTGGACTTTGGTACTTATTGCCATAAAATACCTGGACTTTGGTACTTATTGCCATAAAATGCCTGGACTTTGGTACTTATTGAAATAAAATTGTTGGACTTTGGTACTTATTGCCATAAAATACCTGGACTTTGGTACTTATTGAAATAAAATGCCCGGACTTTGGTACTTATTGCCATAAAATGCCTGGACTTTGGTACTTATTGAAATAAAATTGTTGGACTTTGGTACTTATTGCCATAAAATACCTGGACTTTGGTACTTATTGAAATAAAATACCTGGACTTTTGTACTTATTGAAATAAAATTGTTGGACTTTGGTACTTATTGCCATAAAATACCTGGACTTTTGTACTTGTTGAAATAAAATGCCTGGACTTTGGTACTTATTGCCATAAAATGCCTGGACTTTGGTACTTTTCCCACTCAAATGCCATTTCACTCAGTTTCCAATCAGTTGCCATTCAGTCATTGCTGCTATTCTCCCTTGCATTTTATTATTTGATTGGTCACGTTGTACTTTTATCCCGCAAATCCCTTTCTGGCTCAATTTTATTTCCAAAACTTCTGCAATGACTTGAGTATTTCTTTCACAGAAATTCAGTAGAGTTGAGGAAATTCAGGGAAAGCTGCATCTCAGTAATGAGGACTTGAGGACTTATATTTGGAGATTTTTGGATTTAAATGATGCACATGACACTCGACTTTATGGTTGTAGTGTCAGCTCTTTTTTTTTGAAAAAATGACTTAAAGTACTTGCACCCGGGTCTTCAATTTCAGTCCATCTGCAAAATCGGCCCTTAAAATGCAGCTGGATTACGGTACATTGTGTGACTCAAATCACAGCCTGTCACACCATTGTGGCTTTTTTTGTCCTGGTTTTCGGCCCATTAGGAGGAAAACTGAATGCAATTGGGAGTTTAAGGAAAGTGCTAACGTGTCTACCACTACTAGGTAATCACCGCCCTTGCTTTCTGGATGGACTGACAGAAAAATGTCACCACCCGATAGCCGTCATGTGGTGTCTTGAGCTGGTCAGTATGAACGCTCATTATTGAATTGTTTTGGGGGGTTTCCTGATGAGGAACGATGCAGTATAACTTCGGCAGTGTGTGTGAGAAAGCTAAGTCATATGGATATAAATATGAGAACTCAATGTCTCGCTGCGCTTACATACCTCATTACTGCATTATTATGTAAGTCCGCCTACAATAAAGTTTGCAGTTTGACATGTATGCACTTATATAGAAAGGTAGATTGCATGACAGCAGCAATCACTTGAAAGCAAAGAGTGAAACTGTAGTGAGGCAGTGTGTGTTCAGGCAGGCATAAAGTGATGGACAAAATCATAAAAGTATTATTATTTATCCTTGCAGGGAGGCTGGTGCCCATCTCAGCCGACTCTGGGCGAGGGGCGAATATACCTGGATGGCTCGCCAGGGCATCACAGGGTATAAGCATGCTGACGGCTATGCAGCTCCTCTTGACGAAAGTGATCCACTGGCCTGGTGGTAAGAGCCTGGATTACCGATCTCAAGGTGGCCGGTTCATGCCCTACTTTCAACAGTTGTCACTGCTGTTCCCAATGTAGCGATGTGGGTTATCAAAGGACAACCATGTCTCTCATTGTCTATGAAGAGAGGTTCATGTAAAAGAACCAATGCTGACTTTCAACAAAAGTAAAAGCCTGTATGGCCGTCAGTGTGTTTCTGCCCTGTGATGGCCTGGAAAATATCCATGGTGTATGCTACTCTCATCTTTTTGTTGAGATGGGTGCAAAATGGGCGTGACCATAATTAAGTTATTCAGAAAATGAATGAATGAGGATAATAACAGTTTTAAGAATTATAAGAAGAATATGAACCAACAAATCTCCATTCATTTCTGAACCACTTAATCCTAGTTAGGGTCACGGGGAGGCCGGCACCCATCTCAGCTGACTCCAGGCTAGGGCAGAGTACACTGGAGATGGCTCACCAGGCCATAGCAGGGTAGAAACTCGGTGATGGCCATGCAGCTACTCTTGAGGAAAGTCAGCAATGGTTCTTTTACATGAACCTCCCACAATAGACAGTGAGAGACATGGCCTGCCTTTGATAACCCAGTTAGCTGCACTGGGGGGGGGGGGGGGGGTGCAGTGACAACCCGTTGAGAGTGGGGCTTGAACCCCCCAACCTTGGGATCAGTGATCTAGCACCTTTACCACCAGGCCACCATTTTCTCCTACCAATCTCCATACAAACCAAAATCACAAATGTTAAAGAACCTTTGAAAAAAATCCTAGATATGCAAATGTTAAAAAGGTCGTTTTGGGCTTTTTTACATCCAATCCATAGTGGCTCATCAGGCCGGTGCTTATCCCTGGTTTCTGTAGCGTGGACCGACTAGGATTATAACTTCTCCTGGATGGAACGCTAGTCCATCGCAGGTTACCTTCTCAGTACACTTTTACTGGTACTCATTTATACTGCTGGGTGAACACAGGCACACTTGTGGTTGAGGCCTCGCCCAGGGGTCTTAGCACAGTGGGGGTCTAAATGGGATTTGAACACACAACCTCCTGATCATGAGCACAGCACCCTAACCACAATGCCACCGGCCCCACAGATATGAAATTTGAGCCTCTTCCAACTCTAATGGAGAGTTTCTTTTCAAAATCCTCTGGTTAAAAGTTCTTGTAAATCTGAATACATCATTATGGGTCAAATTCTGGATGTAGATTTTGTTTTTTTTAATCCACAAGGAAAATGTGCAAACTCCAATATTCAATCCTAAAGCTATTTTGGTATCAGACGACACTTTCAACCACTTCACCGTAATGCCGCACACCGTAAATTTAATTTACAGAAGTACAGTTTCCTAGAAACCTTCAATATCTATCCCCCATGTTTTAAAATCCTGAATAGTATTACAGTAAATGTCCAGAGGGTATGTGCAGGATTTTTAGAACTGACAGTTTGCTGTCAAAACATGCCATCAGCGTGTGCTTTGAGTACAGGTATTAGTGCGCTTCCTTAAACTGACACACTTCCATGCGGTAATCGGGCTGTTGTACTTAAACATAATGTGTCCGTGCTTTGAGTTTTGCATATATCATTGAACAAACTCAGTGTTCCCTCAGGAAATCTGATTCTTTTTTTCTCTATTGTAAGAGCCCAGTATTATGCAAATCACCATGCAGATGAGCTATTGTGTAATATGAGGACGAGGACAAAGCGCTGATCATCTCTTCCCTCGCTCTTTTTTTAGACTTTCAATAATTTGCTCAAATCACTCAAAGACTAGCTATAAATCTTATTAAACCCATAATCCCACATTGTTCAATCCGTAGAGAGGAGCAGGAGGTGTGTCGAGCTCCCTCTGTGATGTGGAGAGCCATCGGTTTGATTACATTTCTGCTCCCTGGCTCGGCGCCGCGCTTTTCATACGCTGTGTTTATGCAGTCGAAGCTGTCACTTGAAAGATGAAGGCAGGTCAATGGCAAGGGAAGGTTGTTTACCAGAGCATCACTATACCGCCGCGTACAGAGTGTTATTGGTCAGCATTGAATGCTTCACACTGTTATCTAAACAACCTGATTTATTTTTCATGAAGTGTCAGGACACACAGGGGCTGCTATTGCTCAGCGCTAATGCTAACATGTGTCTGTTACATATACTGTATGTATATATATATATATATATATATATATATATATATATATATATATATATATATATATACACATACAGTATATGTATATATATGTGTATATATATATATATATATATATATATATGTGTGTGTGTGTGTGTGTGTGTATATATATATATATATATATATATATATATATATACAGTATATGTAACAGACACATGTTAGCATTAGCGTTGAGCAATAGCAGCCCCTGTGTGTCCTGACACTTCATATATGTATGTTTATAGGTATGTTATGAAAAATCAAAGTGGCAAAGGAGTCTCCCATGACCTCCTGTAAATATGAAGCTGTGTCAGATAGAGGGCTTTGCTCAACCTGTAATCAGGTTGGCATTGGACTTCTCAGGTCATATAAACAAATCTGACGGGATAACCCTGGGAATTTGCATCTGCAGCCCATGAAGGGTTCTTAAAGGACTCAATCTACCTTCCCCACATCCCTATACCTTCCTACATGCACTTTTAATGGGTTTTTCTATACTGATATTAGTTTTTAAACGTGGTGGCGAGCAGGACAAAACTATGTTCAAGGTGACAAACTGCTGACAAGCCTTTTTTTTAATAGCGTAAATCATGTCCTCTGCCAAGCCTTGAGTGAGATTAAAATTTATAAAATCATGCAACCGTATTGTGATGATTTTACACATTTCAGGCTATAATATACTTCCCCCGCTCCACACTGTTTTTTGTTTTGTTTTGTTTGTTTGTTTGTTTGTTTTTAACTGACTGATTCACTGCTTGACTGATTGGTTGGTTGGTTTTCATTCGGTTGGTTGGTTGATTAACTCAAATTAAATTATTTACTACCTGGCATATTGAATTGGGTCGGGGTGTCGTGAGGGGCAGAGCAGCTCCCTCGCTGCAATCCATACAAAGTCATCCCTCGAATCCAGTTTTTCGATGGGGCCGGTGGTGTAGTGGTTAGGGTGATTTGCTCACGATCGGGAGGTCGTGAGTTCGAATCACACTGAGACCCTGACTGTAGTAAGACCCCTGGGCAAGGTCTCAATCACAAGTGTGCCTCTGTTCACCCAGCAGTGTAAATGGGTACCAGTAAAAATATACTGGGAAGGTAACATGCGATGGACTAGCGTCCCATCCAGTAGGAGTTGAACTCCTGGTTGCTTCATGCTACGGAATTCGGAGATAAGCACTGGCGTGATGAGCCGCTAGGCTCGGGTGTAAAAACCCAACAGACTTTACCTACCCTGAGTGATATACTGAATGTGACTGATTTATTGATTGACTGAGTTATATACTGCATGACTGACTGATTTATTGATTGACTGATTGATATACTGAATGACTGGGTGTTTTATTGATTGACTGATTGATATACTGAATGTGACTGATTTATTGATTGACTGATTGATATACTGAATGACTGACTGATTTATTGATTGACTGAGTGATATACTGCATGACTGACTGATTTATTGATTGACTGATTGATATGCTGAATGTGACTGATTTATTGATTGACTGATTGAAATACGAATAACTGACTGATTTATTGATTGACTGATTGATATACTGAATGACTGACTGATTTATTGATTGACTGATTGAAATACGAATAACTGACTGATTTATTGATTGACTGATTGATATACTGAATGACTGACTGATTTATTGATTGACTGATTGATATACTGAATGACTGACTGATTTATTGATTGACTGATTGATATACTGAATGTGACTGATTTATTGATTGACTGATTGAAATACGAATAACTGACTGATTTATTGATTGACTGATTGATATACTGAATGACTGACTGATTTATTGATTGACTGATTGATCTACTCAATGTGACCGATTTATTGATTGACTGATTGATTTACTGAATGACTGACTGATTTATTGGTTGACTGATTGATATACTGAATGACTGACTGATTTATTGATTGAATGATTGATATACTGAATGACTGACTGATTTATTGATTGACTGAATGATATATTGAATGACTGACTGATTTACATAATAACTGAACCAATCCTGAAATTCACTGACTGCATGATTTGCTGTCGATTGGCTCAGTAATATACTCATGAAATGATTGAATCCCCGGCTAAATCATACGCCAGTTGACTGAATGATTCACTGATGACATAATTTGCTAATTGGCTAATTCACTGACCGTCTCAGTAATTCATTGACTGACCGACTGATTCACTGAGTGACTGATTCACTGACCTGCTCAGTGATACACCGATTGAGTGATTTACTGATTGAATCAGTCACTGACCTTCTGACTGGCTCCGTCAAACACTGACTGACTGAGTTTGCTAAGTGATCCACCAGTTGGCTGACTGGGTTACTGCATGGCTGATTTCCTCTGGGTGCTCCAGTTTCCTCCCACAGTCCAAAGACAGGCTAACTGGCAGTGAGACTGGGAATGGTTGTGTGAGTGTTGCCCCGTTATGGTCTGCTGCTCAGGGTGTACTCAGGCTGACACAGGATCTAGCCTACCCAAGACCCTTATAAAGGATAAAGCAGCTTTGGCAAGTGAGTGGTTTATTTGTATTCGTTTTAAAGGGCGGGGCTAAAAGATAAAGAATTGTCTAGGAAAGTGAGCAGAAGTAATGAGAGGCGCCTTATCTTTTCTTCAGGCTTTTTTGTTTCACCAGAGACGTTTACTCCCTCCTACTTTTCTTCCCTTGCTGCTGTAGATGAAGAGACACGGTCCACAGAGAGAAATGTCATTTCCTGTAGAGATCCAAGTCCATTTAAATGAATTGCACATAAAATGAACAGAGACACCTCAGTATGTCTCATTGTTACGACATTGCCGGATATGGTAAGCTTGACCTTGCTGTCATGCTGGAATTCACAACAACCTGCATTTTCTTTCTTGTTTATCTTCTATGCTTTTATTTTGTTGAGTCATAACCTCATCAATGAGGTATCTTTCGTTTCTGGCACTTGTTCTGTTTATCATACCCCGAGCCTGCCTACCACAATTAAAAATAAATAAATAAACAAATGGCCATGGCATGTCATTCAGTTTTGTTTATCAGACAGAATGTAATAACCTTTGCTGTGCTCTCCTTCTGCCACTCTCAATGTGATTGTTGATTGATGAGCAACTGTTGCTTATCTAATATGTTGGTATCCATTTGAATACACATGAACGCATTTTCATTTCAGTCTGCATACAAACGGGCGTCGGTTCACAATCATCTCTTTCTTGTTTGTTTGTTTTTTTTTTTTTTTTGTTTTGTTTATGTTTGTTTGTTTGTTTGTTTTGGCGGCTTTTTTGGCAATACCTCCTGTACTGAATCCAGCTTGACAGTTTTCAGTCTGTTCTACTATAATATATATCATATCAATTATTATTTTGTTTGTCTTTATTATTTATTTGTCAATGTCAATCATTATTATTTCCGATGAAACATAAGAGGAATGAAATGCTTGTACATCATCTCCTCCTGTAATACTGCTGGAGGTTACTGCAATCTAAATATGCCCAGAGAGTGCAAACCTAAATCAATCCATAAAAAATAAATACACAACACCCCCTGCTGGGGCTGCAGAACTGATACACATCCTGTTTAATTAATTAATTAATCAAACAATTAATTAATTAATTAATTTAAATCCGGATCTGGAAATCCGGATTTAAATGACATTTGGTCCGATGTCGAAGACATATGATATACAGACAGAGATAAATGTATATGGTTTGGGTTTTTTGTTTGTTTTTTGTTTTGTTTTGTTTTGGGGTTTTTTTTAGCCATTTTTAAAATATAGATTCTTCTTAACATTTAATATTTTTTATGATGTCATCAGTGCCTGAATTCTTACCAAAATATAATAGGAACATCCTTGGCCTCACTCACTCACTCGCTAAACCACTAAATTGTTGAAGGACATGAGGAGGCTAAAGTATCTCTCAGCGAACTCTTTGCGAGGGCAGATTACACCCTGCTCATTGGACCATTGTAGGGCAACACACAACCATACACACTAAGGGACAATTTGAAACCATCACACCTGTGGCGGTGGTGGCCTGGTGGTAAAGGGTACTGGATTGCTGATCCTAGAGTTAGGGGTTCAACTCCCATGCTCCACATGGTTGTCACTGCCATGTAAAAGAACCATTGCTGACTTTCGACAAGATGAGCTACATAGCCGTCAGTGTGTTTCTGCCCCTTGTTAAGGGTTGTATCAGGGAGGGCCTTCGATGTAAAAACCTACGCCAGATCAAACATGTGATGATTCACTGTGGTGACCCCTGAGAAAAAGGGAACAGCCAAAAGGAAAAGAAAACACTTCGGCACAATTTGTAACAACCAATCTAGCCTAGTGTGCATGTCTTTGGATTGTGGAAGGAAAGTGAAGTACCTGGAGGAAACCAATGCAAGCACAGGGAGAACATGCAAAAACTCCCAGCAGAAACGTCTGAGCCTTGGGCTCAAAGTCGGGAACTTTTTTGCTGTGAAGTTGACATGCTAACCACTGTGGTGCCTGAGTGATTACCTACCGCGATTTAAAAAACTGTACACTGAACATTGTTAACAGACAGACAACCAAACAAATAAACATGTGCTGTATAATACAGCGACTCTCTGTGACTGAAGTTATTAATAATATATAACATATTTTAAGTATACAATACGGAGAGCGTGATCTGATTGGGTCTCAATCTCAAGAATAGACAGTATCCACGCAAGATAAATAATGGTGCACACGCAAAGATATTTTCACCTGTGCAAATTATTACCTCTCAAAGAGAGAGAGAGAGAGAGAGAGAGAGAGATCTTCAGTTCAGTGAACACGACGCACTGTGACATGCACACTTCCTTTCAATATGATTGACACTTTACTCGTGACTTCAACATTCATTCTTTACTTCAACATTCTATGCTCACGCTTAATAAATGCGCGCTGCATATATTTCTCTAAAATCTAAGCTCACGCTCTTTAATAGCCGATCAAACTAAAAGTATAACTTATTAAAGAGAAAACCTGTAGAGCGGCACAGTGGTGTAATGGTTTGCACATCCGCCTCACAGCAAGACGGTCCTGGGTTCGATTCCCAGCCCTGGGCGTTTCTGTGTGGAGTTTGCATGTTCTCACTGTGCTTGTGTGGGTTTCCTCCAGGTGCTCCGGTTTCCTCCCACAGGCCAAAAACATGCACAGTAGGTTAATTGGCTGATCCAAATCCGCCCTAGGTGTGAATGGTTGTGTGAGTGTTGGCCAGGGTGTACCTTGCCCTCGCCCAGAGTCAGCTGAGATGGGCACCAGCCTCCCCGCAACCTTAATTAGGATCAAGTGGTTCAGAAAATGAGTGAATGGATATTGTTCTTGTTATTAACTTTCCTGATATGAGTTAATACATTTACATATTAAGGGGCAGTGGTGGTCTAGTGGTATAAGGTGCCCGGATTGCTGATCCAAAAGTTGGGGGTTCGCGTCCCACTTTCCACAAGGTTGTCACTGTCCCCCCCCCAGTGCAGTTAACTGGGTTATCAAAGGCCGGCCATGTCTCTCACTGTCTATGGTGTGAGGCATGTAAAAGAACCATTGCTGACTTTCGACAAAAGTAGGCTGCAAAGCCGTCAGCGTGTTTCCGCCCTGCGATGGCCGGGCGAGCTGCCCAGGGTGTACTCTGCCCTCGCCCTGAGTTGGCTGGGATGGGCACCAGCCTCCCCGCGACCCTAATTAGGATGAAGCGGTTACAGACAATGATGATGATGATGCCATTTACATATTGTCCACATGACTCCTCGCACTCGTGAAAGTAAAACAGCAGCGTTTTCATGCTGGCTGATGCAAACTATTTAATAGATTTTAGCAAGATTGCAACTTAACAATCTTGCCATAACAAAAACAACAAAAGCTGTAAGTACAAACCACCTGATAATGAAAATAGCGGTATGTTTATATATAACAGGAGAGTGCTTTAAATACAGAAAGCCATCATAGCATCGAGCATTTACCTGCATCAGTGGCATCTCTGTTATCAACTTGCTTTGAGCTGTTGAACTTTGCAGCTTTTCCTGCTTGGAAACTCACGCAGAGAGCATGTGGACATCTCAGCATTGCTTACACCCCAGTGTTTCACACTTGTGAAGCTGAGCGGATGGCTGTAATAAGCGACGTGTCTGAACAGGGACACCAGAGAGATCCTTGGGCAAAGTGATGCGAGCTGGACAGCAAGCATTTCTGAGGGCCTAGCGTACGCACGTCTACATAGGTAGGCTTCTTCAATAAAACTAAAATCGACTGATTTATCTGCAGACAGGGTAATGAGACTTAGCAACAGTCACCGAAATGTCTCCTTGTCCTAAAGTACCGTGTCTGTGTTTTACATCCTGCTTTTGTCTAAACACGTTTGTGCATTTTCTAACCTGTATGGACAGATGGAACCCCCTCAAGAGAGAAAAGTGCACTTAATTTCACACTTGAAAGAAAGGTTGTGCTAGCAAGAGCTAGCAAAGCAAAATTAATTAAACAACACGGGCCTCAAACTACTTAACATCTGTGCTCACCGCGTAAATATTACCCCGTGCCCTCAAAGAGTTTAGCCTGCACATTCATTTTATTCCTAATTCCTTCGTGTGCAGTGCTCGAGCAATTATAAGTCGATGTGCCGCTTGTTTGCTTCTGCTAGCAGTAAGCATGAAATGTGGTTCCCAAGAGGCTGAGGGGTTACTCGGGCCGTTCCACACAGGATTGTGAGGTCAGAATGAATTGTGTGTGGAATCAGTCCTCACTTCTACTTTTATTTATTTATTTTATTTATTTATTTATTTTGCTTGTGGCCTACAAGGTGTAGAAAAGATGTCAGATGATGCATTGCTGAACACGCTGCTCAGTCGGGCCTCTGGGTGCCATTGAATTTTTTTTTTTTTTTCTTTGTAAATACTTCCATAATGTTTGAGAAGATCATTTTGGGAGAGAGAGAGAGAGAGGGAAAAAAAGTAAAATTGATAATAAAGAAATAATAATAGAAATAGTCTCTTGTACTTTTGAAATCTGAATCTCTAATTACTGAATGTCGCTCACTCGAAAAATAATTTAGACACGTTACATTTTATCTTTATTTTCCTTTATTTCTTTTATACCTGCCTTTCTTTTAATAAAGGTGTCAATCATTGTGAGTTAAAAAAAAAAAAAATGCCACAAGTGTCTTGAAGGCTCTTGTCAAATTTAGCTTATGTCTCCACTACAGGTTGCAGTTCAGAGTTCCTGGAACCTATTTATATGGTTCCACACACATTTCCGAACAAGTCCACTTCTTCCACAAGATTGGATCCTTATGTTATTACATGTCAGTCTCACCCGATGTGCCAGTGTTACTTTTTGTTTAGATATCCGACCATCCATCCATCCATCCATCCATCCACCCATTCATTCAGCTATTCATCTATCTGTCCACTTATTCATCCATTTAAACATTTACCTGTCCATCCATCCATTCACATAACAATGTAAACATCTATCCTTTTATCAACTCATTTATCACCCCCATCCATTCGTCCATCCATCTAGCTATATATCTATTTATCCATCCATTCATTCATCCACTGATTTATTCAGTCACCGAGATATCTATCAATTCATTTATCCATTTATTCATCTGTAAACCCATTTATCTATTCATTCAGTCATTCATTTAGCTATGAAATTGTTAATTAATTCATTCTTTCATTTATTCATTTTCTGAACCACTTAATTCTAATTAGGGTTAAAGGGAGGCTGGCGCCCATCTCAGGGCAGAGTACACCTTGGACAGTATGCCAAGCCATCGCAGGACAGAAGCATGGTGATGGCTTTGCAGCCACTCGTGTTGAAAGTCAGCAATGGTTCTTTTACATGAACCTCCCACCATAGACATTGAGAGACATGGCCGGCCTTTGGTAATCCAGTTAGATGCACTGGGGGGGACTGCAGTGACAACCCATTGAGAGTGGGACTTGAACCCCCAACATTGTGATCAGTGATCCACCATTAGTTTACCACCAGGCCATGTCTGCCCAGTTTATTAATTTATACATTTTATAAATCTTTCCAACCATTCATTCATTCATTCATTCATTCACTGATTCATTCAGTCATCCGTTTAGACATCCATCAATTTATCAGTTAATCTATCTATCAGTTCATCCATTCATCTCTTCATCCAAGCCGTCAGTTTATTAATCCTTCCATTTCCCCTTTACCCATCTAGTGCATCTGTTTGTTTTTTAAGTCATCCGTCCATCCATCCATCCATCCATCCGTTCATTCACCCATCCATCGGTTTATTCATTCATAAATGTATACAGGTACAGGGTGAAATATGCAAACTCCCCACAAAAGTCCTGCCTCCTCTGAGGCGAAAGTCCCGACTCCACTGCAGAGCCGCTTCTGAATGGGAATACTGGAAAGAAAAGCACAATCAGTGGACAATGATACGACTGTTCACAGCCATATATTTATGTTTTGTTTTTTGTTTGTTTTTCGAGGGGGGGGGGGTGAGGGGGTGAGACTAGAGAGAGTTTTTGAGGTGTCATAATACATTACAGTTGCAGTGCCCTGCATAAATATTCACCCCTTGGACATTTTAGCACCACAGTCTTGAAATGTTATACAGTATATCCCATTTTGAGATTGCACTATTTTTGCTGACATCACAGTTCAGCTCACACTGCTTAGTTTGCCTTGAGGCTCCACCCTCTAATTTCAGCTTTATCTTCAGTATATGATCATGGGTATGCGATTAGGAATCATACAGCACGTGCTCTGATTTAGGCCAGAATGGTGGTGTAGTGATTGCACATCTGCCTCACTGCAAGAAGGATCCGGGTTCAATTCCTGGGCTTGAGCAGCTCTGTGTCGGGTTTGCACATTTCCCCAATGCTTCTTGTGATTGTGCAAGTTTTATCAGGGTACTTTGGTTTCCTCCCACAGTCCAAAAACATGCACATTCAGCTAAGTGGCTATTCCTCATTGCTGCTGTTGTGTGTGTGTGTGTGTGTGTGTGTGTGTGTGTGTTGACCTTCAATGGTCTGGTTATGGTTATAAGTGGACCCCAGCCTCTCCGTGACCATAATTAGGATTAAACAGTTCAGAAAAAGAATGAATGGTTGCATGTCCACCTCACAGCAATGAATTCCTGGGTTCGAGTTCTGGGTTTGACTCGGGCATTTTTGTACTGTATGGAGTTTGCACGTTCTCATTGTGCTTGCATGGGTTTCCTCCATGTGCTACACACACACACACACACACACACACACACACACACTCACAGTGCAAAGACATTCACACATTCACATTAGTCTAATTAACTGTTCTAAATAGCTCTTAATTTTGTGTGTGTGTGTGTGTGTGTGTGTGTGTGTGTGTTGACCTCCAGTTGTCTGGCAAGTGGATCAGACTGTATCCCAGTTTCGCCCAGGGTTGGCTGAGATAGTCACAGCCTCCCTGTGACCCTAGTAGGTCTAAACTGTTTGGCAAATGAGTGCGAATAGGAATTGGCGATCTGAGTGTCTGCCGACAGGGAATTACAGAGACATTATTCCAAGGGGATAATGCTTGAATCAAAATAACAGACACTGTAAACAGGACGCGGTTTATAGATGATCGAGGCGGTACTGACTGAAGTATTCAAGGAAGGAGGTAGCGCTGGGTGGACAGATGTGACACCGTTATTGAAGTAGCATTAATACAAACAAAACATGAGGCAGATTTGCGTCATATTCCTCCAGCGCGGTCATAAAAGTGTTTAAAACTGCACCGACCATCCACAGGGAGAAAGAAATCACAGCTGTAAAGACATTTACAGCAGCAGTGAATAGGATGAGAGAAGGGGGGGGAAATCTTTTGGAAATCCATTTTCATTCAGCTACGTCGTTGGGTTCGGAATTGAGTGCTGACACTCCCATTAAAATGCTGTCAGTCTCACCCATTTCTTCTGTCTGTCTCTTAATATGTCTGCTAGAAATTCACCATCATTCAGATGCTAAACAGACTTTCTTTCTTTCCCCGAGGAAATGCGCAGATAAGAATAGTGTTCTGCGAGCTTGTCGAGAATGTGTGTGTGTGTGTGTGTGTGTGTGTGTGTGTGTGTGTGTGTGTGGGTGGGTGGGTGGGGTGGTGGGGTGGAGACAAAATGAGCTAGTGGTGCCTGGAATTAGTCCTCACCTTCTCAGTATCTCGTCACAATTCATTACCTCCTGCAGGGCCACGGACTGTTTCGCCACCAACAATTTCCAGCTGAAGCATCAGTCATGATTAGTGCGCTGTGTTAAAGCGAGCGACGTGCCTAATGCTACATAAGTAGGCGCTCGCCGATTTCATCATGTTTAAACCATTTTTGCAGAGGCAATTTGAATTCTTCTCTTCACTGACTCTTTGAAAATAAAGCGATAATAAAACCCAACAGATCTGTGAGGTAATTGCTTTACGGCAAACTTTGCCCGCGGAAGTAAAGCTACTTACGTAGCTGCTTTCAAACTCCACTGAGATATCAGGCGTGTGTTTAGCGCATGTATGGATCAGGATGTTGTGTGTTTTTATAGATGCAGGGCACAGTTTGAAAAAAAAAAAAAAAAAAACTTGATGACTGACAGTCTCAATATTCAGCTTTGTGTGACTAACCTTGTACTCGCCAAGCCTCTCCTGTGTATTGTATTTCTTTTCTCGTCAAATCTTTCAATCAAAAATAAAAGTCTTGAAAGAAGAAGAAGAAGAAGAAATGAATGAAGTAGGAAAGGAAGGAAGAGGAAATCAGGGAAGAACAAAAAAAAGGACAATTTAGGAAAACAGGCCTATGAAGGGAGGGTGGAATGGTGGTTAGCACCTCCGCCTCACAGCAAGAAGGTCCTGGGTTCGATTCCTGCGCCCGGGGCATTTGTGTGTGCATGTTCTCTCCTTTCCTGCGTGGGTTTTCTCCAGGTACAGTAGGCCCCCGTTTTTTGCGATGGTTCGATTCCGGCCCTTCCCGCGGATCAAGAAAATCTGCGAGTTATTGACGCGGTTTTAAAATCCTCTGTATGATATTACATACGCGAAAATATGCTTGTTGAACACATTCTCTAGACCAGGGGTCTCCAATCTTTTCCATAAAGGTCCGGTGTGGGTGCAGGTTTTCACTTCAACCAAACAGTAGCCACACCTTCCACCTGTTTTCCACCAATCACTGTTCACAATTCTAAAGCACAATTCAAGGAATCACGATGACATGTTGTGCGAAGAAGGAAAAAAAGAGGTGTACACATCATCTGCAACCAATCAGCAGGAGGGAGAAACAAAAGCTCTCAGCCATTGGCTAAATTTGAATCATGTGCCAGTTACTTCCAGGTTTGTTGTCAATCTGGGAGTATGAGGGGGCACGAGCGCTGAACCGCGAATGGTCAACGGCCGTACTTCGCGTTCCTCATACAGTCCAAAAACATGCACATTAGGATAATTGGCTTTTCCAAATCACCACTAGGTGTGAATGTGATGTGAATGGTTAAATATGTCCTGGCCCTGTGACACTTGATTGAAGTGTTCAGGGTGTACCTCGTCCTCATTTATAGTCGGCTGATATGGGTTCCAGTCTCTCTGCAACTCTTAAGATTAATCACCTTAGAAAATGCATGAATGATATAATAATGTTTAAAGAAAGAATATAAGTATATAATATATAGTTATATATAAAGATGAATGATGTATAAAGAAAGGATTTTTTTTTTTTTTTTTTTTTGGGGGGGGGGTTGCAGATTTTTTTTTATTAGTTTGAAAAGTACGTAATTAAAACCAGAGAGGTGTCACAGTGGTATAGTGATTAGCACATCCACCTCACAGCAAGAAGGTCCTGGGTTCAATTCCCAACTCGGGCATTTCTGTGTGGCGTTTGCATGTTCTCCCCCTGCTTGTGTGGGTTTCCTCCGGGGACTCCGGTTTCCTCCCACAGTCCAACAACATGCACAGTGTGTTAATTGGCTGTTCCGAATCAACCCTTGGTGTGAACGTGAGTATGAATGGTTGTGTGAGTGTCAGCCCTGTGATGGCATGGCAAGCTGTCCAGGATGTACGCCACCCTTGGCCAGAGTCGGCTGAGATGGGCACCAGTCTCCCCGCGACCATAATTAGGATGAATCGGTTCAGAAAATGAATGAATGATAAAATCAGAGCATTAATTTAATAAATTAAATACAAATCTTTAACATTCATGTTGACCCCAAACTTCAAAACCTTTGATTTTCTTCTTTCTCTTTTAGGACATAAAACCAGGCAGAATGAAACAGAGGATGTTCACATATGACGCCATGTTCAATACCAATTACTCCCACATGGAGGACTATCGCAGGAGAGAAGAGTTGGTGTATCAGTCAACAGTTCGGTAAGATGAATGCGCCACTTAATCCTGTAAACCCACCGCATCACACCCGGTTGAGATGGGAAGCGTTTATTAGGTTACAACCAGAACCATAATGTCCTGAGACAAGTAAACAAAACCCAGTCCAGTGTTCATGTGAAGTGCTGTCTCAGCATTCCCTGAAATATATCTGAGTGGACATTTAGAGTTTGTGATGGAAACTTGTTTTCTGAATGCAGCCTAAACTTCACCTGGGGCGATACAACCCGAGAGGAGACGTTGCTGTGTTTCTGTTTTTCAGCAGAAGTGAGAAAGTTGGCAATAAAGATGGAAATTGAGCGAGTGCGTGTTCCAGGGTGTGCATAATTTGTCATGCATGGTTGTAGCTACGGGAACTGACAAGGACTGACAAAATAAATAAATAAATAATTATATATATATATATATAATTTTTTTTTTTTTTTTTTTTTTTTTTTTTTTTTTTTTTTTTTACTATGGATACTGCAAACTGATTTCCTTGGACAGAAATAAAAAGGCAAAGCTTGCATATTTTACTTAAAAAAATAAATAAATAAAATGTTGTTTGGTAAGCTGTTACCTGCTCCAACAAATTAAGGGCGTAGAATTGTCTGAAATGGGTGCCAGCCTCCCTCATTCATTCATTCATTCATTCAATTTCTGTAACCGCTTAATCCTAATTACGGTCGCGGGGAGGCTGGCACCCATCCCATTCAACCCTGGGCGAGGGCAGAGTACACCCTGGACAGCTCGCCAGACCATCGCAGGGCAGAAACACGTTGGACGGCTGTGCAGCTCCTCTTGATGAAAGTCTGCAATGGTTCTTTTATGTGAACCTCCCACCATAGACGGTGAATGACATGGCCGGCCTTTGATAAACCAGTTAGCTGCACTGCTTCATTGTGACCCTAATAAGGATTAAGCAGTTTGGGGAAAAAGAATGAATGGTTCTAGAATTTGATGGTTTTGTAGTGGTTAGCATGTCCACCTTAGCAAGAAATTCCTGAGTTCGAGTTTTGGGCGCTCTTCCTTGATTCGTCACTTTATCGTGGTGGCGGGGTTGGTGTGAACTAATGATCCTAGGAGCTATGTTGTCTGGGGCATAATGCCCCTAGTAGGGTCACCTGAGGTAAACAGGTCCTGGGTGAGGGTCCAGACGAAGTTCGGTTCAGAAGACCTCTATGTTAAATAAAAAGAAAAGGACACGGAGGTGGGTCACCAAGGTCCCCCCCTGGAGCCAGGCCTGGGGGAGTGGCTCGAAGGTGAGCACCTGGTGGTCGGGTTTCTGCCCTTGTAGCCCGGCCGGATGCAGCCTGAAAAGGAGACATGGGTCCGCCCTCCCATGGACCTGTGGGAAGGGCTATAGGGGTCGGGTGCAATGTGAGTTGGGTGACAGCCAAAGGCATGGAGAGGGACGTCTGGATCTCATTGATTAAGTTGCTGACCCCGTGACCCGGCCACGGACGAAGCAGAAGATGATGATGATGATGATTATGATGATGAGTGTTGGGCTTGGCTCTGGCATTTTTGTGTGGAGTTTACATGTTCCCCCCTGTGCTTGCATGGGTTTCCTCCAGGCACTCTGGTGCCCCCAACACACACACACACACACACACACACACACACACACACACACACACACACACACACACACACACTCCAAAGATAGGCACATTAGTCTAATTGGATTCTCCAAATTGCTCATAATTGCGTGTGTGTGCATGTGTGTGCGCGTGTGTGAGCGTGTGTGCGCGTGTGTGCGTGCATGTGCATGTGTGTGCGCGTGCGTGCGTGCATGTGCGTGTGTGTGTGTGTGTGTGTGTGTGTGTGTGTGTGTGTGTGTGTGTGTGTGTGTGCGTGTGCGTGTTGGGAATGCAATAGTCTGGCAGGTTCTTCAGGGGTGTATCTTGCATTTGCCTCATGTTGGCTGAGACAGGCTTCAGCTTCCAGTTGATGCTTATAGGATTAATTTGTCTGACAAATGAGTTCGACAGAGTGAGAGTGCAGATTTTAATGATTGCCCCTGTTGGTGTGGGGAGTTCCCGCATCCCATGCAGAAACAGCTTGGATTAATGCATCTGTGCTGCGCTTAATCATTTCTGAAGTTTTCTCAGATGATGATGTCAGTGAATGGAGAGAGAGAGAGAGAGAGAGAGAGAGAGAGAGAATATAGATGCTGTAGATTACAAGCTACATTCTCAGACTCATTTCCTGATGTCATGCTAGCTTACTAGCGCACTCCTTCTTCCCTGTAAATATGATTTTTTTTTTCTTCTTCAATCTATACGAGCAGGTCTTGCTTTCACACTTAATATCGAACCTCCTTCGAAAAGTAGGACACACGCACTTACATACAGATGAATGCTCACGCCCACCCTGCAGGGAGTAAGTCGACAGCCATACTATAAGATGCAGCAGGAGACCACCTGCTCTGACCCTACTATCTCACATAATGCTCAGCCTGGAGAAGTCAAGCAGAGACCTCTCAAGAAGCTCATCACATACATGCACTTCAAAACATCATGCAAAGAAATCATAAGCACGCAGAACGGATATTTTTACAGGTGTTATTTCTCATGCTCACCCCTGAGCCACGTGAGGCTGAGGTTTCTCTCTAATCCACCTTCCTATCCTGAAATAAAAATGTGAGAGCAAGAGACAAAGTGAGAAGACGTGATGTGTATGAACAGGAACCTCGGGCTGCAGTTGAAATATTAATTAATTTTCTAAACAGCTCAATACTAATTAGGGTCACGGGGAGGCTGGCGCCCACGTCAGCCAAGTCTGGGCAAGGGCAGAGTACACCCTGTATTGCTTGCCAGACCCTTTCAGGGTCAACACACGTACAATTATTCACACTCACACCCACACATAAAGGCAATTTGGAGAAGCTAATTAAGCCTACTGTGCATGTTTTTAGATGGTGGAGGAACCTACACAAGCAAGATGAAAACATGCAAACTTCACCGAGAAACATTCGAGACCAGGCCCTCATCCTGTGAAGCAGACGTACTAACCATTGTGCCAGTGTGCTGTTGCATTAACACCGATTTCTTTGGAACAAAATGGAATGGCAGGACAACTACAGAAATTTGAGCAGCCACTCTGAACCATTGTGCTAATCTGAAAAGCATTGATGAATGTCCAATGGAATAACCAAACCAGGCAGTGGTGGCCTAGTAGTAAGGTTGCTGGATCACTGATCCCAAGGTTGGTGGATCAAGCCCCACACTCAACGGGTTGTCACTGTCCCCCCAGTGCACCTAACTGGCTTATCAAAGGCCGACCATGTCTCTCACACTCGATGGTGGGAGGTTCATGTAAAAGAACCACTGCTGACTTTCCTCAAGAGTAGATACATAGCCATCAGCATGTTTCCGCCCTGTTATAGCCTGGCGAGCTGTCCAGGGTGTAATCTGCCCTTGCCTGGAGTCAGCTGGGATGAGTGCCAGCCTCCCTGCAACCCTAATTAGGATTAAGCGGTTCAGAAAATAAACAATGAATGATGGCATAACCAAAAACTATAAAAAAAAAACCTAAAAATGCAAGGAGTATGCGGCATGGTGGTGTAGTGGTTAGCACACCTGCCTCACAGCAAGAAGGTCCTGGGTTCGATTTCCAGCTTGGGCGATTCTATGTAGAGTTTGCATATTTCCCCCTGTGTTTGCAAAGGTTTCCTCTGGGTGCTCTGGTTTCCTCCTGCAGTCCAAAAACATGCACTGCAGGTTAATTGGCAGTTTCAAATCTCCTCTAGTTGGGAATTGCTGTGAGAGTGTTCGCCCTGCAATGGCTTGGCGAGCTGTCCAGGGTGTACCTCGCCCGGAGTCAGCTGAGATGGGTGCCAGCCTCGCCACGACCCTAATTAGGATTAAGCGGTTCAGAAAATGTGAACGACAAGGACCCAAGAGGAACTTTGAGGTTACAGGGGGCAGAGATAAGGAAGGTGGAGGATTTTAAGTACTTAGGCTCAACAATCCAGAGCAATGGAGAGTGTGGAAAAGAGGTGAAGAAGCGCGTGCAGGCAGGTTGGAATGGATGGAGAAAAGTGTCCGGTGTGATGTGTGATAGGAGAGTATCGGCAAGAATGAAGGGAAAAGTGTACAAGACGGTGATGAGGCCAGCGATGTTGTATGGTTTAGAAACAGTGGCCTTGTGGAAAAGACAGGAGTCAGAGTTGGAGGTAGTGAAGATGAAAATGTTGAGGTTCTCTTTGGGAGTAACGAGGATGGATAGGATCAGAAACGAGTACATCAGAGGGACAGCACATGTTAGCTGTTTTGGAGACAAAGTCAGAGAGGCTAGATTGAGATGGTTTGGACATGTACAGAGGAGGGATAGTGAGTATATTGGTCGTAGGATGCTGAGGTTGGAACTACCAGGCAAAAGGCCCAGAGGAAGACCAAAGAGAAGATTTATGGATGTGGTGAAGACGGACATGAAGGTCGTTGGAGTAAGAGTAGAAGATGCAGAGGATAGGGAGAGATGGAGGCAGATCATTTGCTGTGGCGACCCCTGAAGGGAACAGCCGAAAGGACAAGAAGAAGAAGAAGAAGAAAATGAATGGATGACTGAATGCAAATAGTAGAATCGGATCTTTGGTTCTTGGCTGATGGCTGCAGAATCCAGTGTTGTCTACTCCATCCACCTCAAGTTTTGCCGAATCGGACATTCATAGTTGCTTTTAAGATCAGCACAGTGGTTCAGAGTGCCTGCTCAAGTTTCCGTAGCTGCCCTGCGAAGTTAAACCAGTGTGGATATTGTCCTGATAAACATAGTGTACTGTGGATTATTGTGTGTGGCACAGGAATGGCAGAATGTGATTGTTTCAATAGACATTAAAAATAACTCTCCAACTAATGTGGGCGGCATGTTGGCACAGTTGTTGGCACAGTGGTTAGCACACTTGCCTCACAGTTAGAAGGCCTGGATTCGGTTCTGGTGTGTGTGTGTGTGTGTGTGTGTGTGTGTGTGTGTGTGTGTGCGTGTGTGTGGTTTGTATATCCTCCCAATCTTGTGTGGGTTTCCTCCCCCAGTCCAAAATCATGCACAGTCGGCGAATTGACTGTTCCCAGATGTGAGTGTGAATAGTTGTCTGAGGGTTGCCACAATGGTCTGGCAAACTATCTAGAGTGTACCCCGCCCTTTTCCAGAGTTGGTTGATATTTCCTCCAGCCTCCCCGTGACCCTAATTAGGATCAAGTGGGTTAGTAAAATGAATGAATGGATGATTTCTGATTGGTGAAAAGGCATCTGATAGTTATCATGTCATTGATATTGGATAAGTTAAATAGGGCAGTAGTGGCCTGGTGGTAAAGGGCACTAGATTGCTAATCCTAAGGTTGGGGGTTTGAGTCCCACTTTCCACAAGGTTGTCACTGACTCCCCCACCCCCACCCCCCAGTGCAGATAACTGGGTTATCAAAGGCTGGACATATCTCTCACTATCTATGGTGGGAGGTTCATGTAAAAGAATCATTGCCGACTGTTGTAGCAAGTTGCTGCATAGTCGTCAACGTGTTTCCGCCCCCTTGTGTCCGCTTGTGTCAGGAAGGGCATCCGACGTAAAAACCTACACCAAATCAAACGTGCCAATCAGATGATTCGCTGTGGCGACCCCTGAGAAAAAGGAAACAGCTGAAGGGAAAAGAAGATTGGACAAGTTAATTAAAAATAAATAAATAAAACATTTCAGCAGTACAGTAGCCTCGTGCTTAACACATCCACCTCACTGCAAAAAAAAAAAAAAAAATGTCCTGGGTTCGCGTCCCACAGTGGGCAAGCCTATACAGAGTTTGCCTGCATGGGTTTTCTATAGGTATCCCAATTTCCTCCAAAGACATCCCAGGTGTCAGTGTGAGTGCAAACAGTTTGTTTGTCGGAACTAAGATGAATTGATGAGTTGCCCCGGGGTGAACCACCACCTTCACCCAGCACTCTATCATCACCAGCCCCACTATCCAGAACGGTGTGACTACTCCTCCTAATTATGAAAGGAGAAAAATGTTCGGGTTCTACGCTCCTTATTCAAGAGGTTAAGGATTTGAATCCCTATTAGACCCACTCTGTTTTAAGACCCCTGGACAAGTGTGCCTATATCTACCGAGCAGTATAAATGGGCACCAGTAAAAGTAACGGGAAGGTGTCCTTTGGCGGACTAGCGTCCCATCCAGGAGAACTCAAAGTTGTTTCATGCTACAGAAATTGGGGTGAACTCCAGCCGAATAAGTCACTCGGCTCATGTGTAAAATCCTACCAGACTTTAACTTATACATCTTGAAGAATGTTGGGAGTTTTGACATGATGTCTGACTTTGCAGCAGTGAACAGTGATGTATGTTCCTTGCTCTTAGACTTGAACCGTCTTGGTGTGTCTTTCGATCACATCACGTTCCATCTCATCTCCTCCCCTCGTTTTTTTTTTTTTTTCTCCCCTTATGAGATTTCTCAAACCTCATTGCCATGTACAGCAACGTTTTTCTGGTGATTTATTTCCTCCGACAGCTTAGTTTCCCCGATAAAACCCGAATTGTCAAACAAGCCACTTTTATTCCCCTCAATACTCACAGTGACGCGAACTGAAAACTCAGTGTCTCAAACAGCTTCCTCCCTCCTGAGGCAGCCAAAGTTGTTGAAGGTATTTAAAAAATTAATTCTGTCTGTTTTGAATTTTTAATGAGAGTCATAAAGTTAGAGGCATAGTGCGTCTCGCTTCTTTTACCCCCCCCACCCCCCACCCCACCCCACCCTTCCCCTACCTTGTGTCAGGGTGACAGCTAAGCTCTTTGCCGCTGAGCTGCCAAAGCAGGAAGGATGGAGTTCAGAGCTCTGGCTGTCATTCAAAAACCAAAGTGAATCTTCAGAACCTGTTCGCCTTTTTTTGCCCTTTTTCTGCTCTCGTCAGCATGGACACCTCATCTTCCCACCTGCTCCTCTGAGACAAAGCTGCTCGCGGCAAAATATTCAGCTCACAGCTCTTAAGAATAGTAATTCCACCCACCCAGGCCCTCCGGGCTACCTTCAGGAGGAGACGGCAGTTCAGTAAGACCTCCCCGTAGTCACGTACGACCACTGCCTTTCACGGGAATCTCTTGAGTTACAACCATGGGAAGGAAATTGGTTAGAATACGCTACGTGTCAATAGATTAATGATTGATGCAGCAGACAATACAAATCAAATCAACGTCACTGTTTTAGATGTGAGTCGTGGAATGAATTCTAATGGAAGTGGATACAGATGATGGTGGTACAGTACCGGATGTATTTGTACATAGCTGTAGTGGCTTAGAGGTTAAGGAGATGGGTTACTGATCCAAAGGTCAGACGTTCTATCACCACTGTTGCCCTCAACTGCTCAGTTGTATAAAACCAGAGCGTCTGCCAAATGCTGTAAATGTAAATCAATTCATTTGTAGAAGTTTTACAGAATGAATTTTACATTCAACTCAAGATTCGGATCTTACAATAGCACCTAAGGTTGTGAAAATTTCCTCATAATGTATTGCTCATCTATGGGCAGCGCTGGCCCAGTGGTAAGGTGTTGGACTGCCGATACTAAGGTTGGGGGTTCAAGCCCCACTCTCAACAAGTTGTCACCGCTGCCCCCCACCCCCCCCCACCCCCCCACCCCCCCCTTCCAGTGCAGCTATGTGGGTTATCAAAGGCTGGCCATGTCTCTCTGATGTCCTAGATATGTCACTGTCTATGGTGGGAAATTCATGTAAAAGAACAATTCCTGACTTTCGACGAGAGTAGCTGCATAACCGTCAGCTTGTTTCTGCCCAGCGATGGGCAGATGTACTCTGCCTTCGCCCAGAGTTGTCTGAGGTGGGCACCAGCCTCCCTGTTACACTAATTAGGATTAAGCGGTTCAGAAAATGAATGCATGTATCGCTCATTATTTACAAACTTCAGATTATATGCTTCATTTCATATATAATTTGTATATAATGGGCCACATAGTGGCATAGTGTTGGCACATCCGCCTCACAGCAAGAATGTTCTCCATGTGCTTTCTTTAGTTTCCTCTGGGTACTCCAGTATCCTAATACAGTCCAAAGGCATGCGCATTAGGCTGCCCATAGATTGCCTGGAGACGTGAGTGTGAGTATAAATGGCTCTCTGTGTTGCGGCGGTCCGGCACGCTGTTCATGGTGTGCCGTGCGTTCGTGCCACCACCACCAGTACACCCCCTTTAGCCTCCCTATGACAGTAATAAGAGTAAGCGGTTTGGCAAATGAATGAGAGGGTCAATTTTGATGGCTGCCCCATTGGTGTGGAACGTTCCTGCACTCCATGCAGAAGTATCTTGAATTTACGTCGGGTGTAACCCTGCCTTCGCCCTGCGGCAGCCATATAAGCTCCAGTCTCCCCATGACCTCAGTATGATAATTGACTCAATAACGTACTGAGACATGAGTCTAGTAGTAAGCATGACGTAGTGCTGAGCATGCCCCCTACACAGCGTGTCCACACCTTCAAGCAGTACAAAAGTTTTTTTGGACTCTGTGAACGGGGGAAGATGATGTGCAGTAGAGGATGAGCTTCTTTACTGGAATATTTAGTGCATACCAAAATAAAGAAACATTCATTCATTCATTTTAGTAGGCTAATTATGGATGTGGGGAGGCTAGTGCCCATCTCAGCCAACTCTGTGAAAGGGTGGGGTGCACCCTGGACAGCTCACCAGGCCATCATAAGGCAACACTCACACAACCATTTACAGTCACACTCACATCCAGGGGTGATTTTGGAACAGCCGACTAGCCGAATGTGCATGTTTTTGGACTGTGGGAGGAAACCAGGGTACCCGGAGGAAACCCATGCATGCAGGAAGACAAAATGCAAACTCCTCACAAAAACTGCCAAAGCTGGGAATCGAACCCAGGCTTTCTTGCTGTGAGGCGAACGTGCTGACCTCTACACAGGATGAACAACCAGGCTCTCAACATTTTATTGTTTATTTTGTTGTTTTCTGGCGTCGCGAAATGTAAATTAACCATTAAGTAAACATGTGTTGATATTTACAGTTATTTATCACATGAGCTGTAGTGATCAAGTAGGAAGACTGGGGTAAAGTAGGTCGGTGCGTGCGTAGGGTGATGTACATTAACCAGCAGATGAACATAAACGTTCCGTGAAAGTATGTTTTCCGGATGTGTTTTTAAAATGGGAGGTTCACAATTGAAGCACTTGGGTGAACGAATGAGATGAAAATGATTGAGGCTCTGAGACAATTTACAGAAGAACTACTGCACTGCTTTGATAAGCAAAAGGTCAGAATCCAGTGGGGTGACATGGCAGGGTATAGGTGGGGGATTTCTTATTTGGTTTGCCTCCAACAATATTTGCACAGATTTTACTTCTAAACTGAGAACTCTGGGAATGTGGCGGTATTCTGTAATTGTTTCTTTTTTTTTCTTTTCTTTTTCTCCAAATTCCCATTTCCTGGGTCAATTAATTAATTTTTTATTTTTTATTTATTTATTTATTTTTTTTTTTGTAGTTTTTTTAGTGCTGTTCATTCATTTTTTGTAAAAGCTTATGCCCATCTCAGCTGACTCTGGGCAAGGGCAAGGTCCACCCCGGACAGCTCGCCAGGCCATCGCAGTGCAGACACTTGCTGACGGCTATGCAGCTACTCTTGAGGAAAGTCAGCAATGGTTCTTGTACATGAACCTCCCACCATAGACAGTGAGAGACATGGTCGGCCTTTGATAACCCATTTAGCTGGACTGGGGTGGCAGTGACAACCCGTATATAGTGTGGCTTGAACCCCTGACCTTGCGATCAGTGATCCAGCACCTTTACCACCAGGCCACCACTGCCTTTCATTTCTGTTATTTACTCTTTTCAAAATAACAGAAATGAAATAGTATTTTAGAAAATCAGTAAAAACAATTTAAAATGAACCACCTGCAACTCAAAATATAGTGTCGACAACAAAATCAATAAGAGATAGAGTATATTAACTCATTACCTGCACAGTTTCAAATAAAGACCAATTACAAATAAATTACAAAACCTGTAGTTACAAATAAAGATAAAAAATGACATCAATACTACTGATTTACCCGCCTCTGATCTTAAACTCTCAATTTCCGTGAGATTTTAAAAGAATTGATGCACCAGCGAAAAGCATCTTTTTCTAAAGTTCTAGCCGAGAACAGGTCGGTTTTTCACAGTTTTCTATTTGAAACAAGGCTCTGTCTGATGGTTTAAAAAAAAATAAAAACACCCCCAAAATGTCCTTGTTAAATATACAGGAAGACAGGAATATTTTTGACTGCAAGAAATTTGGCTCAGTGTCTGATATTTGCCTTTCAGCAGTGAAGGTTGTTAAAAATACCCAAATGGACCGACTGCTTATTAATACAGCAGGCAGGCCGCCTTTATTTTGCTTCAATACGAGGAGTTGTTTTTAAAACATCTATCTGTCTGTCTGTCTGTCTGTCTGTCTACCTTCACGTGTTCCATATGCTTCATGCTGGATAGCAAATGAATATCAGTGACTGACAGTTTTGACAATACTGAGCTGTTTCAGTTTAAAACAGGTATTATAGAGCACTGTTTATTAAGAGTACTCTGAATTTAAAAAAAAAAAAAAAAAAAAAAAAAAAAATCACTGCCTTCCAAATATTTACTTTATGCTACTTTGATGTTTGAAATGATGACAGACAGATAAAAAAGAAAGAAAACATGATTTATTCCATTGTTTATTCAAGGCAATCCATAACAGCAAAGTAAAAGTGAGTACAGTACAGCATAACAATCTTTCAACAGTGCCTTGCCGCCCATAGTTGATTGTTTGATTTCAGTTATACGTTCAAGCACTGGGCATCTCTTGAGATAGAATTTTTTTTTTTTTTTTTTTTTTTTTGTGCTGAACTAATTAAAATGATTACTGTTGCTCACAGATTTAATGGAGGTGGTTTATTACACAATATTAAGTTTTTAGGAGGGCATGATCCTTTAACTGTCTCTGCATTTTTCCCCCTGAACTGTCGCCATTATATCTTTCTCTTGGTTGTTATGTTGCACTGAGTAAAAACAACTGTGAAAGTCTGTGATTTTGTATTTATTTTAGGCCGCAAAGCAAGACACTGTGAATATTTTTGAAGGGTGTGATTTATTTTTTTTTATTTATTTATTTTTATCGCCACGGTGAACATTACACTGTACATAGCACCTTGAAATAAACCCTCGCGAATCACGCTGTTAGAAGAAAAGACTTGAGATGATTATTTTCTACCCTGTAATTTTATCTGGTGTTTTTCTGCACTCTTCAGAATAGCAGATTCAAGTGTCTGCCCGAGTAATGATGATTTTATTTAGTTAGTCTCTGATCAGAGTATCTATTTGGAAGCTCGTTGCTGCACTTTGGCCTTAACCATCCTGATGGTCCATTTCTTACAATTTCAAATCATTAGTGATGTTACGGACAATGCTGAGAAAAAAAATAAATCAAAGTCGTGAGTAAGAGAAGAGAAGAGAGGTGAGATACAAAAAAAAAAAAAAAAAAAAAAAAAAACAGGTGGACGCCATTCACTTTACACAAAAGAAAAGGAGGTAATCAGAGAACTAGAGGAGTACTGTATCTGAGTAAAGTGAGGGCAATGCCAATGCTCATGTCTCTGCCAAACCCCTCATCAAATCATCATAATCACGGCATGACAAGCAGCCCTGGAAAAGAAAAGGGGGAAAAATATATCATTAGACGAGGCTGAAATTGTAGACATCTGCAATGCGAAACCCTCCTAGTGGATCTATTTCTATTCTGCACTTTGCTGCTGCTGTCGTAGCAGCATATACGCCGCAATTAAGTCTGACAGCACTGTTCGCCATCAAACGAAAGTGAGTTAGCATTAGTTAGTGAGAGGAAAAGCAGCAGTTTTTTTTTTTTTTTTTTTTTACATATAAGTGGTGCCTAGACAGAAAGAAAGACAGACACAAAAAAAGAGTCAAGAAAAGGAGAGAGCGAGAGAGACAGAGAGAGAGCGAGAGAGACAGAGAGCGAGAGAGAGCGAGAGAGAGAGAGAGAGAGATTATCTTCATTCTACACTGATGAGCTTCATCAGACAAGCTGTTTTTCTGCTTGTTAAAAAGGTTAAATACAGCCGGACTCCATGGAGCAGCGCTGAAAGAACGCCCGCAAGGACCGTCAGGAATGCGCTGAGCAAGACAGAAACAAAGGGTGGGGGGAGGGAGGCTCGAGTAGAAGGAGGACAAAAATAAAACACAGACATGATGGTGCAAATTGGGACTAATAAACACCTTTTTTTTTTCCTTACCAGTAAGAATGAGGTTAAGAAATGAAAAGACAGAAAAATGTACAGAGATGTTGCTTTTGTGGGTGGGGGGAGGGTGGCATTGTTATAAATAAAATGTCACAGATAAACGAAGGCTGGAGAGTGACGGAATGCAATTGCAGATAAAATAGTTTATTGAACACCTGAATGCAGACAGCTCCCTGCAGACAGGTCCAGAGGGGAATTCGAGTGAGCAGGCAAAGGTCAAACAATCAGACAAACAGCACAATAAAGTTCGACACCGAGGCTCAGGGTGTTCTGTGTGGAGTTTGCATGTCCACCCCGTGCTTGTGGGAGTTACCTCCAAGTTCTCTGGTTTCCTCCCGCAGTCCAAAAACATGCATACAGTAGTAAGCTAATTGGCTGCCCATGAACAGGCCTAACTGAAAGAGAGGTGGGTATGCCCTCCCATGGACCCACAAACTGAGAGAGGGGCTATAGGGGGCAGGTGCAGTTGAGTTGGGTGGCAGTTGAAGGCATGAGTTCTGTCGGACTGAGCCTCGGCAACTGATTTTGATTCTTGAGACGTGATCTGTCACCTCCCTGCCGGGGAAGGAGCCTGAGCTGGTGCATGAGGTGGAGAGATACTGACTGGATATAGTTGGACTCACCTCAATGCATAGCTTAGGCTCTGGGACCACCCGTCTCAAGAGGGGCTATACCTTATTCCAATATGGAGTTGCTCACGGAGAGAGGCGGTGAGTCAGTGTGAGCATCCTTGTTGCCCCCTGTTTTGGAGAACACACATTGGGGTATTCCCCGGTTGACACAGGGATAGCTTCCCCTCGCCTTCGGGTGGGGGACTGGTCCCAACTCTTGTTTGTGCTTATGCACCAAATGACAGTTCAGAGTACCCACACTTCTTGGAGTCGTTAAGAGGTGTGTTTGAGAACGCTCCCCCAGAGGACTCGCTCGTTATTCTAGGAAACTTCAACACCCATGTGGGCAAAGACCGTGTGAGCTGGTAGGGTGCGATCAGTAGGTACGGCCTCTCCAGTTTGAACACGAATGATGTTTTGTTATCGCACTTCTGTGCTCGTCAAGGTTTGTCCATCACGAACACCATGTTTGAACATAAGGAGAGCTGATCTGTCAAACAATCACCAACTGGTGGTGAGCTGGCTCGGATGGCGATGGAGGCAGCCCCCCCCCCCCCCCTTACCTGAAAAGCCCAAGCGTGTAGTTAGGATCTCCTGGGAAAGTTTAACTTCCAGCTCTGGCAGAGCAGAGCTCCAACCATGTCCCAAAGGAAGAGGGTGACATGGAATCTGAATGGGCCATGTTTTGTGCCTCCATTGTAACTGTGGCCGGTAGGTCATGTCATGTCATGTCATGTCATGTCATGTCATGTCATGTCATGTCATGGCGGTAACCTCCAAACCTGGTGGTGGACACCTATGGTGAAAGGGGCCATCTAGCTGGGAAAGAAAAAAGGCCTGTTGGGTCTTATTGACCTGTGGGACTCCCAAGGCAGCAAGCAGGTACCGGCAAGCCAAACGTGCTGCAGCCCGAGCTGTCAACGATACAAAATTTCTGGCGTTGGATGAGTTCGGTGAGGGCCTGTAAAGCGATTATTGGCTGGCCCACATGGACCACCACCCAACGCCTCAGGAGGGTGGAGCACTATCAAACACAGGGGTGGAATAAAGCCTTATGGACAGCTTGCAGGTTTTGTTGTACAACACAGTCCTTTTTATCTGACATTTATCCCTCATCCAACTTGAACTTTTTAACAAAGTTCTCTAAATCAGGACATTATAGGAGGTACGCAAACGGACGTGTTGTGAACTTGCACCAGCACACATTCCCCACACGTCCTCAGAATGAATGTGGTCAAACTCTTTCGAAGTCATTAAATATTAAGAAAACACAGTTGTGGGATTTATTGTTGTAATTATATATTTTGTTATCATCATATCTGACCCCCTCTCTTGCTTTTTCCTTTAGGATCACAGACGTCAAACTTTCCGACAACGGGACTTATGAATGTCACGTGGGAATCTACGATGGGCCCACTGAGAACAATGTGGCGCTGGCGTGGGCGAGTGTCGTTCTCATCGTTGTCTGTGGGTACAAAGCTAAGGATTTTGCTAATGCTTTTCACCTATTGATTTTCTTTCCTGCTGATCAATATCTATAAATTTTTCTTCTTTTTTTTTCCCTCCTTCTATTAGCCATGTCTGGTGGTTTTGTGGCACGCGGGCTATCTAGCTTGAGCAGTCGATTTCAATCTGTTTTGCAGAAGAGAAATGAGGAAATGATGTCGAGGGGAAATGATGCCTGATATACACATAATAAGATCATTACAGGCTTCAGTTTGTGATGCTAGCTAGAACTTTGAGCGTTTTTCCAAGCATAAGCTATTTCGGGTTAGCCCCCATCACGCAGTTTGGAAAAGTGCTTCATCTTTTTGCAGTAATTAGTAATATGAAGAAGTGAGAGAGGAAGAAGAGGGTGTGTGCGTAATGACATTTGCGCAGTAAGAATTCCATTAGTGGAGCTGCCTGGTTGTGATAACAGCCTTTGAGGATGCAGAGGTGTGTGTGTGTGTGTGTGTGTGTGTGTGTGTGTGTGTGTGCGCGCGCATAGTCGAGTGCCTACATTTCCGCTAATCCTCAGCAGTGTCATCCTGCATAAGATCCTACTCATACTCTCGCAAACTCGCATTTACAACTTTTACATCTTGTAATTGTGTGTTCTTGTCTTTTTTTCTTCTCACAACTGCAAGTTGATATCACGCTAGCATAGCAATTACGTTTTATCTCGTAACTTAGCAATAAAGTACTGATGTGTGAAACTCATTCACAATTACTAGTTAACATACAATGTACTCAATTACAACTTTATATTTCCTCTTGTCGGTATTTGTTAATGTTTCCCAGTTGTGACTGTTGGCTTTTTTTAAATCCCCTCACTGCAATCTTCATATCATGCAGCTGCAACTGGCAACCCACGCTAATAATTAATATTTGGGCCTTTTTCTGGCAATTGCAGGCGAGGATTGGAAGTTCTTTCGTAATTATGACTTATATTTAGTACAGCATTTGCAAACACTGTTATTCAGAGGAACTTACAGTTATTTATTTATTTTTTTTATACACGTGAGCAATTGAGGGTTAAGGGTGTTGCTCAACGGCCTAACAGTGGTGACCAAACTGCTGACGTCGGAGTAGCAATCCATTGCATCATCCACTAAGCCGCCATGGCCTCGTATTGCCTCATGTTTTCATAAAACTGCCACTTGTTTTCTCTCTTTGGCAGTTACAAAGTAATGTAATATTTGTGACTCACTTCCTGTCACATGAGCACACAATATGCAGAATATGGGGGATGCCGGCAAGTCTCAAACTTTTTGCGTGGAAGCCTCTGACTTGTCACTTTTCCTTGACGCAAAACAAATAATTTGCAAGGAAAACAACAACTTTGTGGGAAGTGGTGGCCTGGTGGTAAAGGTGCTGGGTCACTGATCCTAAGGTTGAGGGTTCGATCCCCACTCTCAACGGCTTGTCACCGTTCACCTCCCCACCCCCGACCCCCAAGTGCAGCTAACTTGGGTTATCAAAGGCCGGCCATGTCTCTCACTGTCTATGTTGAGAGGTTCATGAAAAAGAACCATTGCTAACTTTCGACAAGCATAGCTGCATAGCCGTCAGCGTGTTTCTGCCCAGCAATGGCCTGGCGAGCTATCCAGGGTGTACTCTGCCCTCGCCCGGAGTCTGCTGGGATGGGCACCAGCCCAGGGATCCAATATCCCCTCTATTTAGAGGAATTCCTCTATTTTTACTCACCTATTTAGCGGAATTCCTCTATTTTTTCAGCGTCAGGTTTCCTGCGGCCCCTTTGACCCCCAACTGAAATATTTCATTCCCTCTATTTCTGAATCCGTTTCCTCTATTTTGTCTAAATCTCACTGGGATCTCTGGCCAGTGTCCCCTTGACCCTAATTAGGATTAAGCGGTTACAGAAAATGAACAACAACTTTGTGACCTTCTCACAACATGTCAGACTATTTGGGAAAAGTCTGACACCACTCCGCGTCAGAGCCTCGTTCATCGACATTTGTGTTTAAAATTTTCCGTGATGAGTTCACGAACCAGGAGATTAAATTGTGATGCCTTGAATGATGCGCAAAATATATGAAAATGAAAGTATCACCGTTTTACTGCTACATTAGCACAAATTTAATGTGACCAACACCCCCCCCCCCACAGAGTTTTTTTTTTTTTTTTCATATTCATCACACCCATCCACCCACGCAATGCTGTACTTGTATCTTTATGTGGAGAAATATCTCTTATCTTGATAATAATGAATCTTGTCCCATACGTTAACCTTAACCTTCACATATACAACTCAATACCTAACCCCAATCTTTACCCGAACCCTGACCGAGACCTATTTCTGACCCGAACAGTAAAACCAAATCTGACAACTCAAACAGCCTGCTAAAAATGTGAGGACCCGCAAAAATGGCCTCACTTTCCAAACTAACAGCTCTCTGCATTTATTTTATTTTAGTATTTTTATTATTATTATTATTATTATTGAATGGAAATTCTTTGGAGTTATAAAGCAAAACGGTAATATTTTCCCTTTATAATGACGCAGAGGAAACTGAAACTCTCCACGGTATATCTCAGCGTTTATTTTTAACTTTGCTACGCACTACTCCTGAAATGTTATATTAAATATAGTTGAAGTAAATCATATAAAATCTCTTTAAAAATATCTTATTTCAAGATTTATTAAAGTTTTTTTTCCCCCTTATTTAAAAACTGCAGCTTATTTTCTATCTTGATCATGTGATCCTGCCCTCGAGAATGATTCTAGAACTCAGTACAGCACAGGGCTTAGAATACCGCTGTTGGTTTTGCTCGAACTTTATATTTTTATCTCAGAACAGACCTCATTTACAGAAGGATTATTGCAATCTCCTGCTGGAATGTGAATTGAGCTGCTAGTTTGACAAGTCAGTTCGGTCCCTGATGAGGGGAAACAACCAGAATGCTTATCTCAGCCGGTCTTAGACACTAATACAGCTTCCTAACCCACATCTAATAATAAAGTGGAACTTATGAAGAAAAAATAAACATACAATCATATTTCAGTTCAATTTTACTGTAAGTATTTAGCAGTTTGATGCAATAAAATGGCAGAAGAATACAGTAGGCCCCTGTTTTTCACTATGGTTCGGTTCCGGCCCTTCCCGCGGATCCTGAAAATCCGTGAGTTATTGACACGGTTTCATACGCGAAAATTATTATATTATCATAAATTATTATTTATTCATAAATAAAGTGTGTAGCCTCCTTACTCAAAGCTAGAGAAGATGGAGGGCATTTGAGTGACATCATAGGGCTTAAATAATCATTAAAAGCACACGCAAAAAATGCAAATTCATAATTTAAGCAATCACGTTGATAACTTGTGCCCAAAGGAGAAAAAAAGAGGCATACACATCATCTGCAACCAATCAGCAGGAGGGAGAAACAAAAAGCTCTCAGCCATTGGCCAAATTTGAGCTACTTCCGGGTTTGTTGCCAATCTGAGAGTATGTGAGAGCGAGCGCACTTGAACTATGAAGGGTCAAGGGCCTACTGCATTTATTATTATTATTATTATTATTATTATTATTATTATTATTATTATTATTATTATCATTATTAGTGAATATATTGGTAGTAGGATGCTGAGATTGGAACTACCAGGCAGAAGGTCTAGAGGAAGACCAAAGAGGAGATTTATGGATGTGATGAAGGAAGACATGAAGGTAGTTGGTGTAAGAGAAGAAGATGCAGAGGATAGGGTGAGATGGAGGCAGATGATTCGCTGTGGCGACCCCTGAAGGGAGCAGCCGAGAGGAAAAGAAGAAAAAGAGTATATATATATATATATATATATATATATATATATATATATATATATATATATATATATATATATATATATATATATATATATATATATATATATTATTCCCAGGAAGCCCATGTTTCTATCCTTTGTGGTGCCTGATAAATTCGGTAATACGTGCACTGTTAAATGTGTTTTGGTTATATTTTTGTTCTAGTTCCGGCTTCTGAAGAGATCATTCATTCATTCATTCAAGCAATTTAATCACGCGAAGGCTGACGCCCATCTCAGCCAAACCTGGGTGAGGGCGTGATACACCATTAACAGCTCGCCAGGTCATCGCAGGCCCAAAAAACATACAACCTTTCACACATACTCTCACACATAAGGGTGATTTGGACCCGCCGATGAACCCACTGTGCATGTCATTGGACCGTGGGAGGAAACTGGAATACATGGAAGAAACCCATGCGAACACAAAAAGAACATGTAGACCCCACACAGAAGCACGCCGCCCACTTCTGAAGAGGTGACAACTAAAGATAACTCAAATAAACCAAAGCAAATACAGTCTTGGTCTCTCCACTCATTGGGCTGTACGTTAGGGCGTGAACAGGTACTAATAGAACAGGGTTCATTTAGAATTTGAGCCTGGAACTACTAAAGACGTTACTGTGTTTATGAGTAGCCTTAGAATATGATTCATATAAATTCCTGTAAATGAACTGACACAGTAGAAACTTATAAATGTTTGTTTTTTGTTTTTTTGTTTTTTTGCCTTACAATGACCAACCAGCATTAACCTTTAAATTCTAAGCACCAGTATCAGAACGCTTGAAGGCCAGGTAGCTACCTTGAGACCCAACTTTGGTTTTATTAAACTTTTCTGTGGGTCAAGAATTTATAGGCTTGAATATGTATTTGTTGATATTATATACACATATTTATATACATGTACATATACGATAGTCAGGGTGGCTTGATCCTACTTCGTGGAATTCAGTGGTCGTTGGGTCGGTCCCAATTAACATTAGCATTAACGTGAGGAATCCCTGTATATCAGTGAAACAATGATCAGTCTCTACCCAGATAGATGTACAGGGTGTGTGTGTGTGTGTGTGTGTGTGTGTGTGTGTGTGTGTGTGTGAGTCATTAAGCCATGGAGAGTATGACGCTGCTCTCTACTGACCCTTAAATCCCCTTGCCCAATTTGGACGATGAAGAATGTCCTTTCGTATCACAGCTAATTGCCATCTATTCCGAACCAGAATTATTCATAACCTATTAGCGTTCCAGGTTCTCCCAAGTAAAGAGGAGGGGAGGGAAAACCGAGACGAGCACAAGAGAAAGCAAAAAAGTTAATTATCACGAAGCCATGTGGTGAATGTTTCAATTTTTGAAAAGAGGCTTCATAAATAAGAATTATCATTTTAATGAGTCACTGCCAATTATTCAATTATTCGCTCTTCAAAGACTTAATCTTAAAATTCATTCCACTTCCCGCTATTGTCCTTCACCCATGTTAAAAACTTTTTTATATGCCATTGAATTAATTCACAACTTTACCGTATGCCACAAATTTCTATTTATTTGTGTACTAATCTTAATTAGCATGACAACTACAAACACACTTATCTGAAAAAGAGTGCTGTGGCCTGCCAGGCGGAGGAGGAATACTGGTGACTTGGTGTTAAGGTGCTCGATTAATGACCCCATGGTCAAGGGGTTCAAGGCCCAGCATCACCGGATTGTCACTGCTGTCCCCCAGTTCAACTAACTGGGTTATCAAAGGCTGGCCGTGTCTCTCATTCTCTATGGTGGGAGGTTCATGTAACAGAATCATTGCTGACTTTCGTCGAGACAAGCCGCATAGCCGTCAGCGTGTTTCTGCTCCGCAGTGGCCTGGCGAGCTGACCTCGGTGTATTCCCTTGCCCAGAGTCAGCTGAGGTGGGCACCTGCCTCACACTGCCTTCCATAATTACTGACCCTGCTTAAGATGTGTAAAAGCCTCAAAATACATCCAATTTTTATTGCAACAGCTACTCTCACACTGAAAATTACACAAAATCATAACGTTCAACTCAAGTGAATTTTAATTATTTTTCATAAAATCACCTGTTCCACAATTATTGACACCCCTAACAATTCCTAGGAAATAAATGTAATTGAAGTATTTCTGTCATTTCTTCAGTAGTTTACAACATTGATTTGGATGTCGAGGAACATTTAATTTGTAATTCATCACTTCCTGTTTCCTCGGGGTATATGACATGACACAGAGGTCATTTCTCTTGTTCACTCTTCAACGTTGGAAAGACAAAGGAACTCACCATTCATGAAAGGCGGATGTGTGTGTCGACCTTCACAAGTCAGGCAATGGCTACAAGAAAATGATACCTGTGCATATCTACTGTCAGAAGAATCATTTAAAAGGTTTAAAACAACCGGAACACTGGTAAACAAGCCTGGACGAAGATGCGAGGTTATTTTGCGACCACGCACAATGAGGGCGTGAGATTGGCAAAAAAAGGCCTCGAGGAAGATTTATGGATGTGGTGAAGGAGGACATCAAGGTAGTTGGTGTAAGAGAAGAAGATGCAGAGGATAGGGTAGGATGGAGGCAGATGATTTGCTGTGGCGACCCCTGAATCGAACAGCCAAAAGGAAAAGAAGAAGCACAGTGAGGATGATGGTAATAGAAATTAAAAGTTCTCTAAAGCTCAGTGTTAAAGAATCGCAACAAATGGGAGCATCTTGGGGTCAGAAAGTCTCCAAAACAACCATCAGGTTCCATCTACATGCCATCAAGCTGTTTGGGAGGCATGCAGGGGAAAAAAAAACTCACAATCATAATCACAATCTCACTCACAATCATAAACACAAACAACGTCTGGAGTTTGCTACGCAGTACTGGAACTTTAACTGGGGCTGTGTGCTTTGGTCAGATGAGATCAAGATAGAGCTTTTGGCGGCAAACACTCTAAGTGGATCTGGCGGAAAACAAAAGGCAAGTCTGCAGTAAAGTGCCTCATGCCCACTGTGAAGTATGGAGGAGGATCGGTGATGCTCTGGACCTGTTTCCCTTCCAGAGGCCCCTGGAACCTTGTTCGGGTGCATGGCATCATGAATGCTTTGAAATACCAGGACATTTTAAATCAAAATCTGGTGGCCTTTGCCTGAAAGATGAAGATGGGTCATCACTGGGTCTTTCAGAACAAAAATGACCCTAAACATGTGGCCAAATCTACACAGAAATGGTTCACCAGACACAGAATCAAGCTCTTCCCAAGGCCGTCTCAGACCTCAACCCCATCGAAACCCTGTGGAGTGAGAAGAAGAGGAGAGTGCAGAGGAGAGGACCCAGGTGGATGGATGATTTAAGAGAGATTTTACAGAGAGGAAACTATCCAAGATCCCTCTTAGGAGAAGATTAGATGTTGTTTTGTTGGCAAAAGGGGGTTGAATTAAAGACTGAATTTTCTACTTTTTTCATTGCTGTCATGTTATTTAGAAAAAAATGAATTTATTAGAAGCAAAAGAACACCTCTTAACCGGGGTTTGATATAATTATGGAGGGCCGTGTCAAATCTGTCTTTCTACAAAATGTTCTTTATCGAGACTTTCTCAGACTCTGCTTGTATGGCTCAACTGTGTGCACACATTTCTGTGTGGAGTTTGCATGTTCTCCCCGTGTTTGTATGGGTTTCCTCCAGGTGCTCAGGTTTCCTCCCGCAGTCCAAAAGCATGCACAGTAGGTTAATTTGCTGTTTCAAATCACCCCTAGGTGTGAGTGTGAGCGTGAATGGTTGCATGAGTGTTGGCCCTGCGATGGCCTGGTGAGCCGTCCAGGGTGTACCCTGCCCTCAAACAGAGTCTGCTGAGATGAATGCTGGCCTCCACACGACCATAATTAGGGTAAAGTGGTTCAGAAAATGAATGAATGAATGAATTTTTTCCACCAGCTAGTCAGATATACACTACTAGTACTACATCATCATACTACCATCATTACCCTATGCAAATGAAACTTGAAGTACATTCTCCAAGCAGCTGCATCTGTTAGTAGTGGTCCACCAATGTTTCTTTGCTGCATTGGTTTCAAATCAAGTGATGAAAGCATATTACAAACACCAGGTGAAGGTACCTGAATGAACCAAATTAGAACCTGTCATCAGAAGCAATAAGCCATGTCTATGTACTATTAACATGGCACATAAAATACCAAAACTATATACATATCTATCTCTGAATATATCCATCCTGCACTACTGAGGGCATTGATACCTAAGTGGACTGAAAGCACTCTGAAGAACCTATTCCCTCCAAAAAAGATCCACCCAGACTCCATTTTATTTATTTATTTTTTTAAATCTGGGGAAATTTAGAATAGCCAGATATTGTAATATTCATGTATGTGGACTGTCGGAGGAAAGCGATGGACCTTTGAAAAAAAAAACATGAAATCATGAGGAGAACATTGAAATCATGAGGAGAACAAACTTGACATAGAAATGCCCCTGGCGATCATGGAGCTTAAAGTCAGGCCCTTTCTTTTGTAAGGAAATTAAATTCTCAACATTATACCACCATGCCCCAACTGTATACATGCGGCATCCCAGAATTCATCTGGCACCTCTGAATAACCAAAAATAAAATACAGTGGTACCTTGACTTACGAAATTAATCGTATCGTAATCGGCAAGCTTGTAAGTGGAAATGTTTGTTCGATGAAATAAAAATTCCCATCGGAAACAATAGAAAACCAGTGAATCCGTTCCAAGCCCCTCCCAAACCCATATAACCTGCCACAAACATGTATTTTTTATGTAATATATTTAAGATAAAGATGTAACAATAAACATTTCACAATAATAACACATACAGTAACATTAATAATACTGTAATTAACAATAAATAATAAAACAAGAATAAACAATAAGTCAATAAACCATACAGTAAGTGCGTCTGAACTTAAGAATAGCACTTAACATTAACTTACACTACTATTTTTTTTTTTTTTTTTACATTTAATTTATACTTTTTTTTATTTTTTTAAATTGTTTTAACAAGGCTAATTGGCATGTATAACCCTGAGGAACATCTTTTTTTTTAACATACTGGACCAGCCTTAAGTGTGACTGTGCATCCTCTACACTAGGTGGCAGTGGTGCTCTCACTGTGTTCTCTATGGTGTCAGGAAAAAGCACCAAGCAAACAATATGAAGTGCAGTAAACACTATTTATGGTTGCGTGTGGGGTGCTGGGTGGGGGGTAAATGTTTTTTTTTTTCTTCCTATAGGGGGGCATCATAGAAAATAATTGAGAAGCACTGCACAAGGCAGTCTCAGAGTGCGGAGGAATACATGCGGAAGAATACAAGGCTAATCGGCCCAGAAAAGCCATTTCCCCAGCATAGCTCATAAATAAAAAATTTGCTGGTTGGATGGGGTGGATTTTTGGTGGATCGAAGCTCGTATCATGGAAAATTTGTTATAAGGGACACTTGCAGTTCAACGTAGCGCTGTAAAGGAATGAAAGGTATTTGAGTTGTGTGTTTATGACTCACTTAAAATCTCTTACCTTCGAACATTGGACAGGGACAGATGCCTGTTAGCAGTTATTTAACTGAAGTTAATTGAGTCGTTGTCCTTAATCACAGGTTTAATATTACAGGATGATCTTTAAACAGAATCGTGTAGTATTTGAGAATCTGATCAAATTTGTCATGGACTAGACCCCCCCCCCCCCTCTCCCCAGTACTCACCTTGCAGTACTCAAGTTTAACAGGGATTGAAAAAGCTCAGCCACATATATAACCTTTAATTAAACTCTAATATTTTAATGTCATAACCTTATATTCCCCTCACAATTTTTATTTGATGGTAAAAAGTCTCAAACTGTCCAATCTCAGTGAATTTGTGCCCATAATAGACTCAGAGTCCTTTTTTGGCAGACCCATGGAACCTGATAGGATCAGTGTGGTTGTAGCACATCCTGAATGTCCTGCATGCTTGGAGATGCTATTCTGCTCATTTTTTTATAATTTGCTTATTTGAGTTAACGCAACATTCCTATAATTTTCATCTAATTTCTTTAATCAACAAGAATACTCAGAGAGAGCAAAATCTCACCAAAACGCAGCAAACACCTATAGAAACAATAGAAATAGAAATGTGAACAATTTTTCAGTGTCACAAAGAAATAATAATTAAAAATAAAAAGAATTCCAGTAGGCCCTTGACTATTTGCGGTTTTGCACCCACGGTTTGAGTATTCGCTGACTGCCGAGCAACCAGCACGCGATTAAAATTCAGCCAATGGCTGTTCTCCTTTCTCCTGATTGGTTGAGCTCATGTCCCACCCCTTTTTCCTAATTCGCGCACAAGTTGTCAATGAGCCTCTTTTTTTGTGTGTGTTTTAATTACCAGTTAAGCTTCTTCTCTGTGCGTCTTCTCTGGCTAAGTGACAGAAAACGCTGGATGTCTCTTCTGAAGAAATAAGACTTTCTCCTGAGGAATGACGGTTTTCTCTGAATGTTGTATGAAAATCTTTTTCAATTATTATTCCAGTACAGTACCTAAGTTCATGTTTATGCGTGAGATTTTATGTTCTGTTGCATGTTTAACAAACGATATCAAAAGGATAAACTTTATTACAGTACTCTTCATGTCCTTTTACATAGAACTTGGAGTGACGTCTCCAAGATGGCGTTGCCCAAAGGGCAACATCGCGGAGGTCTCAGAGTCAAATTGTTTCTTTGTTCGTTTTAATTTGTTGTTTGGTTTGTTCATGTTTTGCTCTATGCTTGTCTGTGACCGGTCAACTCTACTACAGATATAAGATTGGAGTATCTTCGGGCATGTATAACTAAGCACGCTCAACTGGGCTTGTTAGCCGGGATGCGGCTAGCAGAGCTAATATGCTATGGTAGGCAGCTCAATGCGAGCCGCATCCCAGCTGACAAGAAGTCCAGGCGGGAAGGGGGCGAACGACAGCCCCGGCGCTTGGGATTGCAGGGGATGAAGGCCGTGTAGTCAGCTGGAGCAATCGCCTCATCGGGTGTACTCTCCTCGAGCCATGTTTCACAGAAACACAACAGATCCTCTGCGCTGCAATCTGAGCATGAAACTCGTCCATCTTGTTTTGCAGGGACTGAACATTTTCAAGTAGTATGGCTGGAAGTGCTAACCAAGCATCTGAGAACTCTGCCTGGGCTTAGCCGGTAACCGCTAGCTAACCGCTAGCATTGAGCTCCAATAGCATATAAGGTCAAGATAGAAGTCGTTGTGTGCTTAGTTGCCCGAAGCTGAAGCTGCTCATAGCTGTAGTAGGGTCGACCGATCATAGACGAGCATAGTGCAAAACATGAACAAACATAAAACAAATTAAAACGAACAAAGAAACAATTTGACTCTGAGAACTTCGCCTGGGCTTAGCGGTAATCGCTAGCTAACCGCTAGCATAGAGCTCCCATCGCATATAAGCTCAAGATAGAAGTTGTTGCGTGCTTAGTTGCCCAAAGCTGAAGCTGCTTATAGCTGTAGTAGGGTCGACCGATCATAGTGCAAAACATGAACAAACAAATAAAACAAATTAAAATGAACAAAGAAACAATTTGACTCTGAGAACTCCGCGACGTTGCCCTCTAGGCAGCGCCATCTTGGAGACGTCACTTCAAGTTCAATGTAAAAGGACATGAATCGTAATAAAGTTTATTCTTTTGGTATTGTTTGTTAAACATGCTACAGAACATAAAATCTCACGCACAAACATTCTAAGAATTAACTTAGGACGGACAGACAGACAGACAGACAGACAGACATTTTATTCAATAAAAGGCCATTGGCCCAAAATACAGACAAAATGAATAAATTAACGCATGAACAATTGTTGTAGACCCGTTGAATTTCTGATTTTCTTAACATGGATAAGAAATATGCATAGGTTTGTTTATTGTTTATATTTTATCATAAATAAAGATAAGAGTAAAAATTGAAAAGTTTTTCTTAATCATTACTATATGTTACTACATTAATACTGTATTAATGAGTAAGACTGTCTATAGAATGTGTTTACGAAGCATATTTTAGTGCATGTAATAGACACATAGTATTTTACTTACGGCTGATCATTCGCGCATGTGACGTGATACATGGGGTTTGACTTCCGGGTACAGAACTCGCAGATTATCTCGATTCGCCGGAGGGCTCGGAACCGAACCCCCGCGAATGTCGAGGGTCTACTGTACATAAATTGAGCTGAATAATCTCCAAAAATCGTACGGAGTCTACCCTGTCCAAAGCCATAGCTCTGGTAAATAAAATTTCATGAAAATCCACCCATACCTTTTATTTACATGATCCTACTAACAAACACACAAACCGAAACAAAAACATAACCCCGTTAGTGAAACTAAGAAAGCATGTCCACCTACAGAACTGCTAATAATAATTATTGGGTCGAGCTGGACAGCTTAACAGGCCATTGCAGGGCCAACACTCACACAACCATTCATACTTACCTGTAATTTGGAACAGCCAATTAACCTAATGTGCATGTTTTTGGTCTGTGGGAGGAAACCGTGTCCGTCTTCTTTTCGGCTTTTTCCCTTTTACTCGGGAGTCGCCACAGCAAATCATCTGATTCGCACGTTTGATTTGGCAGAGGATTTTTTTACGTCGGATGCCCTTCCTGTCACAACCCTTTTAGCAAGGGACAGAAACACGCTGACGACTTTGCAGCTCCTCTTTACGAAAGTCAGCAATGGTTCTTTTATATGAACCTCTCACCATAGACAGTGAGAGACACGGCCCGCCTTTGATAACCCAGTTAGCCGCACTGGGGCGGTGACAACCTTGTGGAGAATGGGACTCGAACCCCCAACCTTTGGATCAGCGATCCAGCTCCCTATACCACTAGACCACCACTGCCCCCTGGGAGGAAACCGAAGTACCCAGAGGAAACCCACACAAGCACAGGGAACACAGACACCCCCCAAGCTGGGAATCAAACCCAGGACCTTCTTGATTTGAGGCAGACATGCTAATCTCTCTCTCTCTCACACACACTATCTTGGTCGTCTCTACCTGTAGAGCTCAGGCTGGGAGCCCTCTGTGCACACCATTACAGTGGAACCTGATAGAGTCGGTCGTATCAGGCAGAACGTGAACAGTGTGTTCTTAAGCAAGTCGAACGATGTGAGTGACTTTGACAAAGCTGACGTTGTAATGCTAAATGTGTGTGTGAAGTGTTGCGTGTATGCAGTGATCTGTATCTACTGAAGCTGGCCCAAGGAAGGACGACCAGTGACGTGGTGAGGGTGTTGTGGCTAGAGAGTGTCTGATCCAAAGCAAGTGATTCTGTATCATAAAGTGCTGGGCTAATAGTATGGTAAATATTTTGCTGTTGATTAATGTATAGAGAGTATAATTGTGTGGGTGTGTGTGTGTGTGTGTGTGTGTGTGTGTGTGTGTGTGTGTGTGTGTGTGTGTGTGTCTGTGTGTGTGTGTGTGTGTGTGTGTGTGTGTGTGTAAAGAAATGAAAAATCACAAAAATAAACAAATGATGTCTGAATAAAGTTTTTATTTCATGTTGAAGGGCCAGATGTGTACCAGAGCAGAAGCAATAAATTAAGTAAAAATAAATGCATCCAGGTAAACAGAGATAAATCTTTATGGCTCGAGTCCAGCCTATACAGAATGTTTCCATTACACATGCCCAACTTTAATTAAGCTGCGTGTATTTTTAGCAGTGTAGCATTTTCTACAGGCTGCTATTAATGACATGTCAGTGTAGAGCACACACACACACACACACACACACACACACACACACACCCAGGTGGGCTATATATGAGGGAGAGCTCAGACGATGAATAATCGCTCTGTATGTGTGTGTGTGTGTGTGTGTGTGTGTGTGTGTGTGTGTCAGAGTCTTGGGGCCTCGTCCTGACATCATCACTGGCAGCAGGCATTTGGGAAGGTTGTCATGAGGTCGGTGTATACACACCATTCATCATACTATAGCATAATGTGGTCCTGAAGGTTACACTGGACCCCCAGATCTCTTTTTATGATAAATCATTGCATGGTTTAATTTCTCACCAAACCATGACTAAGTTGGCTTTGTGTTTTTGTTGTTGTTGTTGTTGTTGTTTGTTTGTTTGTCATTTTGTTTTTTAACCTTGGCCAAGGCATTGCTTGGTGTGTTTGTCAGCAGCTTTATGCAAGAAAGTTATGATCCTGTCCAGTAGAGGGCACTGTGTACTTTATAGTTTTTTTGTTTGTTTGTTTGTTTGTTTGTTTTCTTGGCAGGGGTTTGAACTCCCGAGTGGCTTTTGTTGTTGTTGTTTTGTTTTGTTTTTGTTTTTTTGTTTGTTTGCTTGGCACAAGATCTAAAATATATGGGTTTTGTTTTCATCACGCTGGAGGGAAAATCGTACTGCAGACACTCATGATAATAGTCCTGGCAGGGCCTCAGCCGATACTGAGATACACGGCTCGCCAATCTATTGAATATCGCTATTTACACCCACACCTCAGGACGAGTTGTACCGTATGATTAGTAGAACGCGCATGTCTTTCAACGCGGAAGGAAACAGGAATACTCCGAGGAGAACCCAAGTGAACATGGAAAGAACATGCTGACTCCACACAGAAACACCATCACTAATCCTCGCACTCAACGCCAGGAGCTTGTTGCTGTGAGGTGCGTGTGCTGACCACTGTACCAGCGTGCCGCGCTTATCGGACACATTATGTCTGATTTTTTTTTTTTTTTTAAGTGGAAAATCCATGAATCACAAAATTGATTTGAAGGAACAAGGCTGAAGAAAGAAGAAGAATGATAACTGAGGAAAAATAAACTAGCACAAACTCTTGATGACAAACATCTTGGCTTTTTTTTTTTTTTTTTTTTTTTCCTTATAATGTCAAAAAACAAACAAACAAACAAAACAATAATAATAATAATAATAGCTGCTCAGGGTGTAACCCACCAGCAATACCGAAACAAAATTAACCAAAGTCAACATGATGGACCAGTGGTTGGCATGTTTGTGTCACAGCGAGAAGGTTCTGGGTTCAATTCCCAGGTTTGAGCATTTCGGTGTGGGGTTTGCAGGCTCTTCCTGTGTTTGTGTGGGTTTCTTTTGGGGTAGTCTGGTTTCCTCCTGTGGTCCAAATATATACACAGTAGGCTGAGTGGCTGTTCCAAATCACCCTGTGTGTGTGTGTGTGTGTGTGTGTGTGTGTGTGTGTGTGTGTGTGTGTGTTTTGGCCCTGGAGTGGCCTGGCGAACCACTGCATCTTGACTGTACCCTGCATTCACCAAGAGTCGGCTGAGATGGGTGCCAGCTACCCCATGACCCATATGAGGATAAAGCTGCTTAGCAAATGAATGGACAAATGAATTAAACAAACAAAATACTAAGATGCGGCCTGGCGAGCTGTCCAGGGTGTACTCTGCCCTCGCCCAGAGTCGGCTGAGATGGGCACCAGCCTCCCTGTGACCCTAATTAGGATTAAGCAGTCCAGAATATGAATACTAAGATGCAGCTATTCTGGTTTGCTGATTTGACAGATTTTTTTTTTTTAGTTTTTGTCCAGATGCACTAATGTATACAATTTCAGTTCATTTTCTGTAACCACTTAATCCTAATTAGGGTCACATTAGGCTGGCGCGCATCCCAGCCGACTCCGGGCGAGGTCAGAGTGCACCCTGGACAGCTCACCGGGCCATCGCAGGGCGGAACCATACTGATGGCTATGCAGCTACTCTTTTACAAAAGTCGGCGATGATTCTTTTACATGAACCTCACACCATCGACAATGAGAGACATGGCCGGCCTTTGATAACCCAGTTAGCTACACAGGAGGACGGGGTGGGGTGGGGTGTGACAACCTTGTGGAGAGTGGGACTCGAACCCCCAACCTTAGGATCAGTGATCCAGCACCCTATACCACGAGGCCACCACTGCCCTATGTATACAATTAGAGTGCAAATTCAAATTGCTTTATTTAACTATATCTGCAAACCACTGTCTTGTCAACCAATCAGAATGCAGCCAGCATCTCTCTGACCTTTAAGGTCACACCATACCTTTAGCGTAGCCGCAAAGAAAATGAGTCTTACACAAGAATATGAATAGATAAGAATAGCTCTGATACAAAAATAGTAATTCAGACCCTGTGTTTGGTTTAAACATCATGCATGGATTTAAACTGTGTGTGTCTGTGTGTGTGTGTGTGTGTGTGTGTGTGTGTGTGTGTGTGTGTGTGTGTGTGTGTGTAGGTGGATGCCTTCAGCGTATGCTTTAACAATTGCTGATTCAGGCGAGGATGTTCATTTTTAGATATACTGTATATACTAGTAGAATGTGAAAATATGATGGGTGAACTAAAGATAAATAAATAAATAAATAAATAGATAGATAAATAAAAAGTTTTCCTGGACAGTGTGTGTACAGTTGAGGTGAAAGGTTTCCGTGCGCTCACCCGGGATATAATATAGATTGCTTCCACATTGTCGAACAATCGCACATATACTGATTACTGGTGTGTTGACGTGCTTCTGGCATCACTGGCCCTGGCATGTATCTGTGCTCTCTCTTAGCGAGAGCAGAATCCTCCCTGAACAGCTCGCCAGGCTATCGCAGGGCAGAAACACGCTGACGGCTATACAGCTCCTCTTGACGAAAGTCAGCAATGGTTGTTTTACATGAACCTCACACCATGGACAGTGAGAGACATGGCGGGTATTTGATAACCCAGTTAGCTGCACTGGGAGGACACTGACAACCTGTTGGGAGTGGGACTTGAACCCCCAACCTTAGCCCTTACCACCAGGCCACCACTGCCACAACTGCACATATACATTTTTAAGAAAAAAATAACTTGGGACGTTTTGGATCATAATTCAGGGAAGGTGGCGGAATGCTGCCGTCGTGGTTAGCACATCAAGCTCTTTGCAAAAAGGTCCTGGGTTTGAATCCCTAGACGATGGCGTTTCTGTGCAAAGTCTGCATGTTCTTCCTGTACCTGCATATGGGTTTCCATCGGGTAATCGGGTTTCCGGTAACAGTTCAAAGACATTTGCATTAGGCTGACTAGCTATTAGCTGGAAATGGTGGCCCGGTGATAAAGGGCACTGGATCCCTGATTCCAAGGTTTGGGGTTCAAACCCCACTCTCAATGGGTTGCCCCCTCCCAACTGGGTTACCAAAGGCCGGCGATGTCTTTCACTGTCTATAGTGAGAGGTTCATATAAAAGAACCAGTACTGACTTTTAACAAAAGGAGCTGCGTAGCCGTTAGTGTGTTTCCACCCTGCGATGGCCTGGCGAGCTGTCCAGGGTGTACTCTCCACTCACCCAGAGTCAACTGAGATGGGCGCCAGCCTCTGCGTGACCCGAATTAGGATTAAGCGGTTCAGAAAATGCATGAATGTCTGGTTACAGATTGCCCTTTGGTGTGAGTGTGAACAGTTAAGTGTGCGTCGGCCTTACGATGGACTGGTTGATGGCGCTAATAGGTATAAGCGGCTTTACTATTGGGTGAGGGAGTGGGTGGCTCGGTGGGTGAGTTAGTACAACTAAGCAAGTGCTGAAGGCAGCAGTCTCATCACAGCTCCCAACAAGCAATAGCAAAGATCACCGAAGTTGTCGATTGGAGCGTTTTGTCTGCCATGACACCGTTTTACTTTTTTTTTACCCATGTTGCACTTCACCTCTGAATCAGAATTCTGATCGGAATAATTATTTTATAATCAGTCTTTTTCCATTTTCGGTGTGTGTTCTCAGCATCCTTCTGTGTGTCGTGTCGGTAATATCTCAGATTTCTGTGTAGGGAAACATCTACTCTCCTCAACTCCTCTCATTTTGGATCGAGGGCGGATTCACAATTTCCTCGGATTGTTTTGGCGTGGGGTCTCGCTGGTGAGAATATTAACTTCCACAAATAACTCGGAAAAACACAAGACAGAATTGATCCTGTATCTCAACTCTTTTAGTTGCCAAACCTCCTACTTCATCCTACGAGGGAAGGTTGCAGCCTATCTCAGCCTACTCTGGGCGAAAGCAGGGTTTTTGCTAACCTGTACGGGCTGATAGGTCACTGTACTGCATCACACACCCAGCCACAGGTTATAATAAGCCTCACACTTGGGGGCAAATTAGTGGGGCTTAGGGTACTGGGCTCATGATCAGGAGGTTGTGTGTTCGAATCCCAGTTAGATCCCCACTGTGCTGAGACCCCTGGGCAAGGTCTTAACCCCAAGTGTGCCACTGTTCACCCAGCAGTATAAATGGGTACCAGTAAAATATACTGGGAAGGTAACCTGCGATGGACTAGCGCCCCCATCCTGGAGGAGTTGGACTCCTGGTAGCTTTACGCTACGGAAACCGGGGATAAGAACCGGCCTGATGAGCCATCAGGCTCAGGTGTAACAAGTTAAATGGACTTTTAGGGGCAACTTCGAGCTAATTAGACTAATGTGCACGTCTATGGACCACTGAAGGAGAAAAGTTCGAGGGTCCACAGCGTACATTATTATTTTCCTCGTAAAGTACCATCATCATTCAACTATTATTGTAAATCACCCACTTTAGGATATCTGAGGTCTTGCATGAAAAATATACCATGAAAAAAAAAAAAAAAAAGTCACTAAAATATCAGATTTGTTTCAAAGGTTCCAGCACACAAATAAAATAATGAAGTGAATTTAATTGATTGATTTAAAATAATATCCGAATAACGCAGGTACTTCCCCTAGTACTAATAATGTACTCCGTGGAGCATCGGACTTTTCTCCTTAATGTCCTGCTGCATTTTTTATGGGTGCATTTAATTTTGATGAAAGACCCGCAGATATCCGCAGGTTGGGGTTTTATGTAAGATTCAAAATCTAATGGTCTTGGTTTTATTTCAGTGGATGGAGGATTTTCTCTGAGACGCGTTGCCTTGAGTTTTACTTAAAAATAAATAAATAAATAAATAACTAAAGCCTTTTGAAGGTTAAAACGAACAAAAACAAACAACAAAAAACCCTGACCTATTAAATTACTGAAAGATTTTATTTTTTTAATCATTATTCTTATTAGAACGATTGTCGTGAATCCAAATGATCTACAAAACTGTAAATAATTTAATTTTATATTAATTTGCCTGATTCGCTTGTCATTAAATAATGGATAAAAAGTAAATTTAATTTTAAGAATGTGAATGATAATCCGTAATATGAAGGTTGCCAGGGTGCTTTGGATAATATTATTAATTATACTGTACATATTCGGAAATTATTTTATTCTGATAAAGCATTTATTTATTTATTTATCTTATTCTATTTTAAAGCTTTAACTGAATTCTAAAGCAAATTAATGGACGAATAAATTAAACAAACAGAATACTAAGATGCGGCCTGGCGAGCTGTCCAGGGTGCACTCTGCCCTCGCCCAGAGTTGGCTGAGATGGGCGCCAGCCTCCCTGTGACTCTAATTAGGATTAAGCAGTCCAGAAAATGAATACTAAGACGCAGCTATTCGCTTTTTTTTTTTTTTTTTTTAGTTTTTGTCCAGGTGCAGTAATGTATACAATTTCATTTCATTTTCTGTAACCGCTTAATCCTAATTAAGGTCGCGTTAGGCTGGCACCCATCCTAGCCAACTCCGGGCGAGGGCAGAGTACACCCTGGACAGCTCACCGGGCCATCGCAGGGCGGAAACATACTGACGGCTTTGCAGATACTCTTTTGCAAAAGTCAGCAATGGTTCTTTTCACTGGGGGGACACTGACAAGCAGTTGAGAGTGGGACTTGAACCCCCAACCTTGGGATCAGTGATCCAGCACCTTTACCACCAGGCCATCACTGCTGCAGGCTATGACTAAATTAGATGTTGGGGGGGTGTGGCGGTTAGCATGTGGCTAACACAGTGTTTCTCAATTATTTTCTGTGGCGCCCCCCCTAGGAAAAAAAAAACATTCACTCCCCCTCTCCCACCCCGCGAGTGACTATAAATAGTATTATTTGGCTATAAAATTGTTATTAGTACACCTCTGCATAACATTGTATCATTATTAACATTAAAAACAAAAAATAAAGAAATATAGTTCAACTTACAATAAAGAAAAACTTCATTACATCGTTTTCTAATCTGTAACAGAAAAGATTTAAAGTGCACTGATGTGCCTGAAATTAAAAAAAATATATATTCATATTTAAATTCATTCAACATATTTATGTTTTAATATCTCCGTTTTTTTCCACCCTTCTTTTTGTTCCCGTTAGAAATTTTTTCCGTGTTGTTTCTTGAGGGGTTGTTTACTGCACTTCATATCGTTTGTGTGTGCGAAAAACCAGTACAAAATCACGCGACAATGAGAGCACCACTGCCAACTAGTGGAGTGGAGGTGCAATTAGACTTAATTCTCATACAACAGGGGTGCTCAATCCTGCTCCTGGAGATCTACCTTCCAGAAGGCATTTGCTCCAACCCTAATCATGGCCACCTAACCATCTAATCATCCAATCAAGGGACCTTGAAATGTCTTTACCTGACTGGATCTTACATGTCACATGGGCCACACTAGGGTTGGAGATAAAGTCATCTGGAAGGTAGATCTCCAGGAGCAGGATTGAGCATCCCTGTCATACACAATTCCAGAAAAGCATGTTCCCCGGGGTCATACATGCTCCCCTGGCATCACCCCCCCCCCCCACCCCCCGGTATCATATCGCGCCCCATTATTTGAGAAGCACTGGGCTAACACCATTCACCAAGACTGTCCTTGGTTTGATTCCCAGGTTTGAGCATTTCATTATGGAGGTTTTTTTTTTTTTTTTTTTTACATTTTCTCCCCATGTTTTTCTTTTCTTTTATTTTTTTTTTTTGGGGGGGGGGTGTTCATCCCAGGTGTTCATCCCACAATCCAAAGTCATGCACATTAGGATAATTGGCTGTTTCAAATTGCCCCAGGTGGGAGTCTGAATGGTTGTATATATGTATTGCCCCGTGATGATCTGGTGAGCTGTTCAAGGTATACCTTACTTTTGATCGGTGTCGGTCAAGATGGACACCAGCCTCCCTACCCTAGCACGATTCAGCAAATGACTGAGAAGGCGTGAATAAATTAGATTGAATTATTTTACTTTAAACTTCATTTTTATGGGTTTTGTGCTGCTGCACTACATGCCCAACTTTAAATGTCGCCGCTCCACCATAACGACTCACCGTCTTTTCTCTTTCTCGCACTGAGACACTGCTTTAGCAGATCATGTTAAATCTGAGCATGTCATGTCTCTCGAGGAACTGCAACCATTTCACCGGCATACCACGCCAGAGCTGTTTCTCCACGTTTGCTCCCGAAATGATCTCATGAGGTTAAACAGCACAGACAGGAAGAGGTGGTGCCAGGAGGGGGAACCAAAATAACCTTAGGCATAAAACCAGAGTGACAGCCATATATGTCAAGATAAATGGAGGCTGTAGTTTTATGATAGGTCTATATATTTATCAAGGTTTATTTAGAAGGGTATATATAATACACAAAATTATTGTATACTACACTGGACATGCACAATTTGATTGGGCCATGATCTCTGTATGAATAAACATTATTCCGAGTGGATAATGCTTGGATCAAAATTTTGAATACTCACAGGTTGGCGCATGCGGTTGGTAGAATGGTGTAGTGGTCAGGACGTCCTCCAAATGAGAAGTTCCTGGAATCAAGTTCTGGGCTCCAGAGTTTTTCTTTGTGTGTGTGTGTGTGTGTGTGTGTGTGTGTGGTGTTCACATGTTCTCCCCATACTTGTGAGGTTTCCTCCAGGTCTTGTGGTTTCTTCCCACAGTCCAAATACATACACCTTAAGCTAAATGGCGGTTTCAAATTGCCCTTAAGTGTAAATGTAAATGTGAAAGTCACCCTGCGATGGTCTGTTGTGCTGTTCTGAGTGTACATCAAACTCACCCAATGTCAACTGAGATAGGCTCCACCCTCCGAACTAAGCCTTGTATAATAAAGTTTTTCAGCAAATGTTTGAGTGAGTAGAGCAGGAAGTGTCAGTATAAGTACAATAAATAAATACATTCATACATAAATGAATTAATAATAAACAAACAATAAAATATAAAATCTCATTTTAGCTTTTATTATTGTGTTTCTGTGTAGTATATACTAAACTCTGAATGATTAGGCTAATTCAGCTCAATGCACAGAGCTCGCCTGACCATGCCGCTAATAAAATTCATTCATTTTCTGAACCACTTAATCCTGATTAGGGTCACAGGGAGGCTGGTACCCATCTCAGACAACTCTGAGCAAGGGCAGAGTACATTCTGGATAGCTCACCAGGCCATCGCAGGGCAGAAACACGCTGACGGCTATCAGCTACTCTTGAGGAAAGTGAACAATGGAACAATCCTTTACATGAACCTCCCACCATAGACAGTGAGGTGAGAGACACGGCCGGCCTTTGGTAACCCAGTTATCTGCACTGGGTCGGCAGTGACAACCTGTTGAGAGTGGGGCTTGAACCCCCAACCTTGGGATCACTGAGCCCATCTAATTTTTATATATATATATTTTTTTATATATTTATATTTATATATATATATATATATATATATAAATATATATATATATATATATATATATATATATATATATATATATATATATATATATTTTTTTTTTTTTTTATGGTTCTACATCTAGTATTTTATAGAAATGCTGTTGCACAGTTCTGCACCTTGAGGCTCACATACATCCTGCACGATTTACAAAATGTAACAGTTAAAGTAGCAGCTTTGAAACCAAAAGATCACATGATCGCTTCCTAAACCAGAAGGAGAAATGTGTGGTGGTCATGGCGGTGGCAGCGAATGAGCTGTATCTTCCAGTGCTTTTATATATATATATATATATATATGGCTGAAGTGTCCTCGAGCATTTCATCTAACGCCCCAATGGCTCTCCGGGCACTGCAGTGTGTGGCAGCTTACTACCCTGAGTATGTGTGTGCTCACGTGCGATTGGGTTAAATGCAAAAACTTGAAATAATATAGTATACAATAAAATAAATAAATAAATAAAAAATGTTGTCGTGAGGGTCCTCAGTGAAGAATAAACCCGTGTGAGGAAAATAATCAACGCAGGGTTGTGTGACAGCGTCCAACTCAAAGTGTTGTATGAAGCTCATCTCAAAGTGTTGTATTCCAGTCACGTGCCATCACATTTAAAGTCAGGCAGTGGTAGCGGAACCTTTATCCCTAACTTAAATAAAAAAACATCAAAGTTTCCTAACTCAGCAAGGTGACATGCAGCGTTATAATAAAGAAGCTCATTCACTGAGTGAGGTTTGCTTCAGAGCGACCTTCACTCGTTAAGACTTACTCCTCCTCTTTAAACATCTCACAGGTCCCGTGTTCAAACATGGCCCAATTTTAAGCATCCGCTTTATAAAACAACCTTGGAACTCTCCATGTGCCAAAAACAAAAAGAAAAAAAAAAAGAAAAACGTATTCAGACTTCTTTTCTAATGTTCACCTTTTATCTTCGACAGAAACTTGAGTGCAGCGTTTTCTTTTTCTACGGTTCCTCAGCATCTCTGCTGCTTTTTCCATGAGCAATCATCATTTCACTGCCAGTACCCCCCCCCCCCCCACACACACACCGATCTCCTGTAATTCTGCCAGAACAGAACCTCCTCCCTGGGGAGAGTCTGACTGGAGCTGAATAAGAGCAACTGAACTCATTTCCCCATGTCTGGGAAATTCTTTACTCTCAGTATGGTTTAACACATCAGTAGAAACGTAGCACCTCATGACAACGACATGTTCCTTCCCTTAAAAAAGAGGAGATAGAGAGAGAGAGAAATACATTTGTTCTACATCACTGAGTTTTGTTATATAATTGGAGACTTATTACACACCGTATACTGTATTTGGGATTGTATAAGAGCATCAAAAGCACCAGTCTTTGGAAAGCTGGGATAAAAGTGCTAACAGAGCTAACCAGGGTGTGAGCATACGATGTTTAAAACACTGGCGCCTGCAGCATGAATCACACTTCAGGACTTGTGTCACTTGAAGTTAAACTCCATTCACGTCTTTAGTGTTGTTTGCTCCACCCATTCCTTATTGGCGATGATTACTCTAGCAAGCCCCAACTGTTATTACCTCCATTAAGGAAGTAATGCTGTGCCCAAGTTTTGTGTGATCGACTGCAAGGCTATGCAAAAAGTTATATGTGGATTTTTATGAAATTTCTCCTGGGGGCCGGCTTTGGACAAGGAAGATGCCATTTTTTTTTTAAGGATTCCTTAACATATTGAGATATAAAAAAAAAAACTCCTAATGTCATCTTACTGCAAGCTCAGCAGTAAGAATAAGTTCTAATATATGCAAAAAGTTGTGTAGAATAGCGTGAACTTTCTTCCAGAAATGGGGATTTGAACAAAGGAAGATTTTTGGTGATCTGGATCAGATTCTAGATTCAGCAATTGTCTAAAGGATGTTTGAACATTGTAAGATAATTACTGGGCTTGGTGGAGGTTTGCACTTTGTGTCTTAGTAGCTAACAGAAAAACCACAACCCGGCCTGAATGGACCATTCCAACGTTTACAATCTGCCCAACCATTGTAAGTGAAACAGAATTGTACTTAAAGTTCAAGGGAAAAAAAGTCTTGATGAAAATAAGTGTCACCTTACAAGAGAATTGTGTATTAAATAAGGAATTCATTTCAAATTTTATAAATTCTCGAGGTGAGTTTGTAATAAATGGCCTCAACTGTAAAATTGGCATAATTTAATAGGCTAAATGGCCATGCAGTGCTTGTCAATGGAGAGAGGTGTGTTACAACCCCTGTGGAGAACGTGTTACAATTCTGCCTGTTTTTTATTTATCGCCCCAAGTCATGTTCATCCCAAATATGGAACTGAAGGGTTTAATTGACAGTGGCTTCTTCACTGCACCTTTGCCCTGTTCATCCTCCTGGCCTGTGTCAGGCTGTGTTAGCATGCTGTCGGATTGAAGGATTGGTAATATTCCTGATAATAAAGGGTTTAATTCTAATACTGAGATTAATATGGTGGGTGGGCAAAGGCTCCTATAGTCATGTCCTTGGATATGGAATGGGATTGTAAAATAAATAAATAAATAAATAAATAAATAAATAAATAATAAAAATGTTGTCATTTAAACTTTAGACTTGGCTAACTCAAGTGCTGTTTGGACTCCATAATTCATTCAGGGTTCATGGTCTCTCCTGAACATCATAAGGTGTTATTCAACCTACATGTTAAATTTTAGGCTGTTTTGTAAAACGTTACGATTTAGAGCCGAAGTGAATATTAAACCACAGGGTTGACAATATGTCCCATGAACAGATGTGATATCCAGTTATTTGATCCCTCCCCCTGTGATCACTATACACCAGTTGAAAAACAATAACAATTTTATTTTTGCTTGAAGGAATTCTTTGCTTTTGATCTCCATGTGAAATCCCTGTTATATTAGGAATCTTACCGCCTTTTCTTTCTCAAAGCAAGTGAAGTGTAGTGAAGTGAAGTTTGGCATCAGTTTGCGACAGTAACCTCTCAAATCAAATTAAACCTAATGGAGTTGCGGAGCACACCGAGAACGAAATAAAATATCTGCAGTCTCTAGTGTGTCAAAGTCAATATGTTTGCCAGATTGGGCCTAAAGAGACTGACTCACCTCTATAAATGATACTTTGTTCCACATAATTAAGACTATGCGGCTTCGCATACCTGTTGAATGTGACTTCGTCCCTCAGAGTACTGTTTTTTTACTCAAGCTAACCTATTGTGACTGAGTGCCTGTAAAATAGAAGTGGGCACTTTTGCAATAATAGCACCATTCAAACACAAGCCGCTGTCTCTGTGAGTGTACTGTATGCTGAGGAGCTGCAGTATTGTATTTTTGTCTCTCACCAGGAAGAAATACAGTGGTTTATCTACACAATAATACTAATTTCCTTTCGTTGACTTTGCACAAATTATAGCAGTTCCACTTTGATGTACTACGATACCTTGTGCGTGCTTTTTCTTTTGAAAAAGAGTTAAAAAAATCACATAGTGCAGTAAAATTAGGATGAGAAACAGAGATGTTCTGTGAAATTATGCTTTCAAAATAGTTTATTTACTATTTACTGGATGTAACAGTGATGGCAAGCGATGTTTACCATAAAGACACATTTTATTTATATATATATATATATATATATATATATATATATATATATATATATATATATATATATATATATATATATATATATATATATATATATATATATATATATATATATATATATATATATATATATATATATATATATATATATATATATATATATATATATATATATATATATATATTTATATACACAGTGGTGGCCTGATGGTAAAAGGTGCTGGATCACTGATCCTAAGGTTGGGGTTTCAAATCCCACTCTCCACAAGGTTGTCACTGTCCCCCCCAGTGCAGAGTGCAGATAACTGGGCTATCAAAGGCCGCCCATGTCTCTCACTGTCTGTGGTGAGAGGTTCATGTAAAACAACCATTGTAGACTTTCGTTAAGAGTAGCTGCAAAGCCGTCAGCGTGTTTCTGCCCTTCGGTGGCCAGTGATATGCCCAGGAGGGATTCTGCTCTCAGTAAGAGAGAGCAGATACATGCATGTCAACACACCTATATATATATATATATATATATATATATATATATATATATATATATATATATATATATATATATATATATACAGGGGGTTACCCCCAAACCTCGTGGCTCATCAGGCCGGTGCTTATCCCCGGTTTCCATAGCATGAAGCGACCAGGAGTTCAAATCCTCCTGGATGGGACGCGAGTCCATCACAGGTTACCTTCCCAGTATATTTTTACTGGTACCCATTTATACTGCTGGGTGAACAGAGGCACACTTGTGGTTGAGACCTTGCCCGGGGGTCTTTGCACAGTGAGGGTCTCAGTGGGATTCAAACTCGCAACCTCCCGATCATAAGCGCAGCACCCTGACCACTACGCCACCGGCCCTACTCACATACAAGTATATGTGTATATAATATCAATAAATACATATTCAATGCTATACATCCTTATAATAACAATTAAACATTAAAAAATACGTAATGCATAAAATGTAAATAGAATATAAATACACTAACATGCGGTGCACACACTCAGATATGCACCTCACAACAATGTAGTTTTGATGGGAGATTTTGGGTTGTTTTTTGTTTTGTGTTCGTTTTGGATTTTTTTGCATAGTTGGCCTTGTTTTGTGGCATTTTCACCCTAACCACTACGCCACCGTCCCCTATATATATATATATATATATATATATATATATATATATATATATATATATATATATATATATATATATATATATATACTCCCTGTGATATTGACTGGCCACCTGTTCAGAGTGCATTTTGCCTCGTGTTACCTTTCGTGTGAGCTACACGGAAGGTAGTGTGATGTGCCAATTTTCACTCAGGAGGAAAGTGCTGTGTTTCTAGTTAATTATTATCTTTTGCATGAGCTATAATATGTTATAATTACAAGGCATTTGAGAGCTTACTGTAATGGTTATAACAAATAAATAAGTAATAAAGAAAGTACAGTAAAGTAATATTATGATAGTCATTGTTTAACTTCTAATTATTGAATTAGATTCCAGCATTGGACATGTTGGAAAGATGCTAGCTGTGTAAATGATTACAGAGAAATTATTTTTGGGGAACTTTAGCTGTTGCATTTGCTTCTGTTTTTTTTAGGTAAACCCATTGTTGCCTGCACACCTCAATCTCAGTGTAACATTGTGTTCTGGTTTTGCCTGCAAGGGTTCACCTCCCAAACTGGCAACCCAGCCTCAGCTGTGTTTGTCCCTAAACAAACAAACAACTTGTGTAATATGCTAACAAAACACTGTCACAACACTTTTAACAGAACTAAATGATACTCAGCACCTGCCAAACCTCTTTCGTTCAGGATCTGAGTGGGATGCACCTGCGCCGTATCTGCATTACTGCTCTGTAATTAAGCTGTCAGTTCATTATTTCCAAAGAACCCGTTACTTATTTCCATTTAATTTAAGCTGCCACTGGTTACTGAAGCACAAGGCCATCTAAATAGTTCATAAAGGTCCATGTTTATTTTCGCAGTTAATCAGAAGTGTAAATTCTGATACATAGTTCATAAATGAATATTCAGTTCTGGAAGTAATGGATTTCAGACAAAATTAACTGGTCCTCTAATGCACTGCGGCGCTTTCTAGAGCAAATTTGTGCACTGAAGCATCACATATAAAAATAATTTTCATTTTGTTGATCGGCTTATTTTAATTTTTTTCTATACTTTTAATGAATCATGTGAAATCCATGAAATATTTACTTATCTTTAACTCAGCTCCATGCAGGAATAATTTAAGCCATAATTGCGGTAATGTAAGTCCAAAGTGGTGATACATCATCACCATGTTGACTATGAAGTGTCTCTTTTATGAAGGTAACTGAGGAAAGAGATCTAAAGTCAATATTATTTCCACAAAAAGTTCAACAGTTATTTACACAAATGTAAACACAGGCTACGGTCCAGTTTCACTTTGTACACACAAATATTCAAAACAGCATGGACCCGCAGTGCAGTATAAATCAGTTGACTCAGTCAGAGAACAGGAATTAAAATGGTATTCAAACATGCACAGTAGAATATTTGTAAAATATAAATACATAAATAATTAAATAATTAAATGTTTTCAGTTTTTTTGAAGATGAGTAGATTATTTTTGGGAGGGGAAATCTTCAGTTTACTTTAGATTTAGATGAGACTAGCTAAGAGTTTGAAGAGAACTCAAATTGAAGTGAATATATATATATATATATATATATATATATATATATATATTTTTTTTTTTTTTTTTTTTTTTTTTTTTTTTTAATATTCATCGAATTAAGGAAATTAAGGAAGAATAGGGAAAAAAGTTAAGGAAAATGCCACTAAAACAAGGCCAATTATGTGAAAAAAAACCCCAAACAAACAAAAACAAAACAAAAAACAAACAACAACCCAAAACCTCTTATCAAAACTACTCACATTTTTATGTGAGATGTGCACCTGTGCGGGTGTCCACGTCTATGTGCGTGTATTTATATTTTATTTACATCTTGTGCATTAGTTTTGAATGTTTGTTATTATAAGCATTTATAGCATTGAATGTATGTCTTCCTTTCGGCTTTTTCCCTTTTACTCGGGAGTCGCCACAGCGAATCATCTGATTCGCACATTTGACTTGGCAGAGGTTTTTACGTCGGATGCCCTTCCTGTCACAACCCTTTTTTAGCAAGGGACAGAAACACGCTGACGGCTTTGCAGCTACTCTTTACGAAAGTCAGCAATGGTTCTTTTACATGCCTCTCATCATAGACAGTGAGAGACATGGCCCGCCTTTGGTAACCCAGTTAGCTGCTCTGGGGGGACAGTGACAACCCTGTGGAGAGTGAGACTCGAACCCCCAACCTTTGGATCAGCGATCCAGCGCCCTATACCACTAGACCACCACTGACCCATTTATAGCATTGAACATGTATTTCTTAATACTATGCATATATACATGTACATATACGTCAGTCAGGGGAGGGTTTGTGGGGGCTGATCCTACTTGGCGGAATTCAGTGGTCGTGGGGGGATCTCGGTTCCAATTAACCACGGAATGTGAGAGCTCCCTGTGTATGTATGTATGTATGTATATGTATGTATATATATATATATATATATATATATATATATATATATATATATATATATATATATATATATATATATATATGAGGGGGGAGAGGGGGGGAGAAAGGGGGCATGCAGTTAATATGATAATCGTAACTGAACTTTATTTGAAATATATTACATTTAATTAACTAAATGATTAAATAGATTTAATTGAAATAAACAAATAAAAAAGTCCCAAGTCACAAATATGACATTAGCATAGTTTTATTGACTATTTATTATAATTGCTTGAGTTTTGACTTTAATATTTGCGCACACACACGTGTGTGTGTGTGTGTGTGTGTGTGTGTGTGTGTGTGTGTGTGTGTGTGTGTGTAACTGGGCTTATATATTAAGGTGCTGGATCAGTGATCCCAAGGTTGGGGACTTTCAAGGAGTTGTCACTGTTCCCCTCCCCCCCAGTGCAGCTAACTGGGTTATCAAAGGCCGGATGTGCGTTTGTGCTCTGCGATGGCCTGGGGAGCTGCCCAGGGTGTACTCTTCCCTCTCCCAGAGTCAGCTGAGGTGGGCTCCAGCCTCCCTGCAACCATAATTAGGATTATGCAGTTCAGAAAAAAAAAAAAGTGTATATGTATATATATTTTATAGATAGATATATATATATATATATATGTGTGTGTGTGTGTGTGTGTGTGTGTGTTTAAAACTGTAAATTTTCCTATGGGATTAATGAAGTCTCTATTTATATCGCATCTCCCGTCATTATTACACAATATAAGTGAGAACAAGCATTAAAACCACTGACCTGCTAATGAAGTTGTAAGTTGTTCTGTGTAATTGCACACAAACTTCCCTCTCTCCGTACACACTCACAGTAAAGAGATGTCACAGTAATTACAGCTCTTCACCTCGTCTTCTTTTCACCTATAAACTCACAGCACCGTCGCAACATCTAAAGGTCACTGGAGTAATGTGATGGTCCACTAACTTTATATTTTATGTTTCTGAACTTTATTGATACCAAAGCAATGATTCACTTGTTAACACTGCTGTCAGTTTTAATTATCATTTTTTTTATACAACCAATAAACCAAAGGAATGAAGTCTGTCTTCACAGTGAAGTTGCGTTTTTATTTCTGTGCAGCGCGGTCGGAGGATTGGAGAAGTATAATCTGACAGAAGTGTATTCATTTTGAAGGCAATAATGCAAGGATTGTTTTATGAGCCTGGAGAAAAAAAGCACAGGGAAGTATCACATGACAACTGATCGCTCTGCAAATCAGTTTATAGACTTGAAGCCAGTGAAACAGCATCCGTTCAAACACAGTGTGCTAAAACTTCTAAATTTTATATTCACAGAGCATTAACAGCTGATTATTTCAAGTCCCTTTGAAAAAAATAAACAAATAAAAATTCACTGACGGTATTCTATGTGGTCGCCGACACGATGCAAAGACAAAGCACACCCTGTAAAAATCAGCAAATCACTGCAGGGCCAACGTATACATACAACCATTCACATGTACACATAGGGACAATCTGGAATACACAATAAACCGAATATGCATGCTTTTGGACTGTGGGAGAAAACCGGATGACCCGGAGGAAACTCACCAAATAACAGGAAAAACAAAATCCACACAGGAAACAGGACTCGCACCCACCTTCTTGCTGTGAGGTGGTCATGCTTACCACTGTGCCGCTAATAAAATGTATTTATTTATTTTCTGAACCACTTAATCCAAATTAGGGTCTTACGGAGGGTGGAACCCATCTCAGCCAACAGTGAGTGAGGGCAAAGTACACCCTGGACAGCTCGCCAGGCCATCACAGGGTAGAAACACGCTGACAGTGATCCAGCTCCTCTTGTCGAAAGTCAGCAATGGTTCTTTTACATGAACCTCTCACCATAGACAGTGAGAAACATGGCCGGCTGGGGGGAACAGTGACAGCATTGTAGAGCGTGGGACTCAAACCCCCAACCTTAGGATCAGCCCCCAGGCCACCACTACCACACACACATATACACACACACAAACACACACACACACATATATATATATATATATATATAGTGTGTGTGTGTGTGTGTGTGTGAATATACAGTACACCTTCAAAAATAAATCACATAAAAATGAATCAAAACATCAAGTGACTTCGGTGCAAGAATAGGATCATGTGATCGGAACTGAATTTTAATGCACATGTGCAGTGAAGAAACCCGATAAAAAAATAATGTGAACTCCCATGAATCTTGTGTGCAATCAATAAATCATAATTGAAATTCAAATTATTGAATAAAATTGCATAATTAATTCGTTCATAACAAACAATTGTATTAAAATAAATTAAATAAGTAACTACTAAAATAAAAGTACTTTAGTAGATGATATCTGAAACATAATTGCATGAGACGTATAAAGACCACAAAGTAATGACGGACATTGACAGAAAAGTCACATGTTAAACAAAGTCACATGTTAAATTAATTGAACTGAAAGGAAAATCCTCAGTGAATGCTTCTCTCCACCTTAAATCAACCACACCTGCATTAAAAGGGTGTGTTTGAATTCTGTATGATTCCCGCGGTCTACACTGTGAACCCAAAGAGCTTTAAAACATTAAGAAATTAGCTTAGCTTAGCCGCAGGCAACAACGTGTGTGTGTGTGTGTGTGTGTGTGTGTGTGGTTCTGTCATTTCCTGCCTTTCACACTTTAGACACAAATGGCAAATTCCTTTTTTTTTTTTTTTCCTGCTGATGTTCCTTGTGGATTTCTAGTTTGCCTGCAGACAGGCATTTAAGTGGTAATTTTCCCTGTAATAGTCATCAGTGTCGGGAAAAAATATTAAGTGTATTATAATAAATGAATAAAGTATGTTATAATAAATTACTTTTTTAAATGCATTTTCTGAAAACTGTAAATTCACTTTTTCTAAAATGTCATTTTTAAGGTTCCTGTGCAATATGTATGTTTATGAAGCGGCATAACCGACCCCTTCACAAGCTACAGTTAATATGACATTTAATGACATTTAAACTACAGACATTTGTGAACTGAAATTAGGCTTCGAACGAAAAGAACATCTCTGGCGTGACAAGTGGAATTGATTAAACTGTTTTACGCTTCAATTTTCAGTAAATTTAATTGGTGGATCAGTCAAGCTGGGAGAAAAATCACAAGAACATAAAGTTTCAGCTCCATTTAACATAAAGCCACTGTGTTCAGGGATTTGTACTTTACCCAGATGTTATTCAGATTGGATGCTTGTGCAGGCGACACAGTAGTGTCGTGGTTAGCACGTCCGTCTCACAGAAAGAAGGTCCTGGGTTCGATTCCCAGCTTGGGCACCTCTGTATGGAGTTTGCATGTTCTCCCCATGCTTGCAAGGTGGGGCCAGTGGTGTAGTGGTTAGGGTGCTGTACTCATGATCGGGAGGTTGTGGGTTAAAATCCCAGCTAGACCCCCACTGTGCTAAGACCCCTGGGCAAGGACTTAACCACAAGTGTGCCTCTGTTCACCCAGCAGTATAAATTGGTACCAGTAAAAATATACTGGGAAGGTAACCTGCGATGGACTCGCATTCCATCCAGAAGGAGTTGTATGCCTAGTCGCTTCACGCTATGGAAACTGAAGATAAGCATGGGCCTGATAGGCCACTAGGCTCGGATGTTAAAAGCCCAATGGACTTATTCTTTTTACCCTGTGCTTGCATGGATTTCCTCCGGGTATTCCGTCTTTTTTGGCTTTATTCATACTTGGGTTTATTGGCTGTTCCAGATCACCCCCCCCCCCCCTAGGTGTGAGTGGGTGTATGAATGGTTGTGTGAGTGTTGGCCCTTCAATGGTCTGGCAAGCTGTCCAGAGTGTACCCTGCCCTCGCCCAGAGTAGGGTGAGATAAGGACCAGCCTCCCTGCCACACTCATTCGGATAAAGTGGTTGGTTCAGAAAATGAATGAATGAATGAATGAATGAAAAACATAGTTATTTTGAAGACTTCCATTCAGTACTTTTTAAAAGTCCCTAAAACTGTCTTTAAAAAGTGTCAAATAAAATATTTGCTATCAAAATTCTCCATCAAATTTTAAGAAGACGTTTGCTCGGTAGATAATTAAGGTTTGTAAATTAGCTCAGCGGTTAAGTTTTATAAATTTTCATGTTAAAAACAGCTTGAAAGTTGTTTTTTGTTTATTTATTTATTTTTTAAATTAGCATGCTAAATTAGTTTGAAAGTTAAGGTTGTACATCAGGATGTTTAATCAGTTTGCCACTTAAGGCTGTAAATGAGCATCCAAACTTTATTTGCAAGTTAATGTTTTAAATTTGCTGAAATTTGCAAAGTTTGTAAGGTTTTTTAAATTAGCCTGGTAAATAAACATGTTTGCCAAGGTCTGGAAATTTAATCTCGGCAGTTGGGGGGGGGGAGCCCACCAATATTTTACTGACTGAACCAGAGGCTCTTGTTGAGGAAATAGAGAAGAGCTGAAATGTTCTTTTGGACTTACAGCCTGGAGACGTATTGCTTCATGTTGCGTGAGATTCTGTTTTTCTCGGCATGCCCGTACAAATCAGTATGGAACAGGGGTGTCAAACTCATGCCACAAAGGGCTGTGTGGCTACAGGTTTTTGTTTCAACTGAGCAGCAGCACACCTGACTTTGCTTATTTAAAGAATTGATCTGAGTCTTCAGGCAGTTGATTGGCCAGTCTTTGTAAAGAGCGCACAGATTGACCAATCAACTGCCTGAAGACTCAAACTGCTTGTTTCAATGAGCAAAGTCAGGTGTGTTGCTGCTTGTTTGAAACAGAAACCTGCAGTCACATGGCCCTTTGTGGGATGAGTTTGACACCCCTGGTATAGAACATTACCAGAGTCTTCCTGTCAGTGGACAACCATCTATTTATTCTTATTTTCTCTTCACCGATAATGCATTTTAACCCCCAGAACTGGATTACTTATTATTATTATTATTATTATTATTATTATTATTATTATTATTATTATTAATTAATTAATTAATTAATTAATTAATTTTGCTTTATCTCACATTAATAACTATGCCATGCTCGTCTGTAAGATCCTGCACCAATGAAAAAGATATTGGGTTGCATGGTTGAATAGACCTTGTTTTATTCCATTCCTTGTTTTTAGTAGCTCAATTGGGAAAAAAAAAGTTGAATTCTGAGATGTTGAAACTGCTTCATTAAAATTCTGGACCGGGAAGAAAAAGATGTGGTCTGACCCCTGTGTGCTTATTTATGTTCAGGATTGGCGAAGCTGCTCCAATTCCCTTTTGCTTCAAACTAATTTACAACGCAACAGAGCAAACCGAATTTCCCAAAAGCCCCAGAAGCTCCAACTGCATAATCAGTGGACCAACCACATCCGGATAAAATGTGTGGAAAAAAACAAAAACAAAAAAACAAACAAACAAAAAAAAACAGTGTAAGAGAAAATGTTCGGATATTTACTTGCATGAATGGGGGGATTGTTAGTGAAGTGAGTGATGTTGCAAAAAGCAGGCAATGATTCATTTCCAAAGTCAAATGCACAAGAGAAAATCCTGATGAATTAAAAAAAAAAGTTATATTTAGCACTGCATGAATATTTGATGTTCTGTATTTTAGATGCCTTGTAAACGGAGTAAGTGGGCATTGGATACCTTGCTTTGGCACATCCTGTGATTTCAGCATCCAAAAAAAAAAAAAAAAAAAAAAGCACCTGTAGAGATCCAGTTCTTAAATCCGTAACCCTTCTACTTCTCACATTTTTCACTTTTACTTCATGGAGTCCATTCCTCGCACGAAAGCTGAACAGAATCGCACCGCCCCGCACTTTTGTCTTTGGAGAGCTGCGCTAATTATGTCCCCCGCTAGGTCGGCCTGCTCTGAACGGGCGCTGCCTGAGGTAATGAATGTAGGGTCTTGTTGAGTTATTTTTCAAAGGCGTAATTAACACGATGCCTGGTTCTTGCCTCTGGGTATAATTGCGATATATATACACGCTTCCGGGTGAAGTACGTTTGAAGGGTGGTGGTTTAGTTGAGCCGATCTTAGTATTAAAAAGGTCAACTTTGAGCAGGAAAGGACTGAAATATTTTTACATTAAATAGGACTTAAATAAGGAGGCACAGGTGAGGTTTTATTTGACTGAATACAACGTTTAGAAACGAGAGTAAGATCAACAAAAATATATTTCTGGATGGACGTAATAAACTTGCATAGGCGCTTCACATTGAATAAACATAAAATGTCAGAACAATCTTTTTCCCCCTCTCTCTATAAACAATAATCCCATTGACATAATGGGCAAGAGTTTTAATACTAGTATATCAGAAACCTGGGTGCCCCGCCTATTCCCACAATTTCATATTGACAATTTTGCCCATAATAAAAATTGTATACAGGGATCCCTCGCTACTTCGTGCTTCAGTTTCTGCGGCTTCAGTGTATCACGTGTTTTTCAAAAATATTCATTGAAAAATAAATAATAAGAAAATTAAGGAAGAATACGGGGGAAAGTTAAGGAAAATGCAGCAAAACAAGGACAATTATGTGCAAAAAAAAAAAAAACACAACCCAAACCCCTCCAACAAAACTACTTACATTTTTATGTGAAGTGCGCATCTGAGTGTGTGCGTATGCATTGTATGTGTATTTATATTTTATTTACATCTTATGCATTATTTTTGAATGTTCAATTGTTATTATAAGCATTTATAACATTGAATATGTATTTATTGATATATGCACACATAAATATACATATACGTTGCTCACTGAGAACAAGTGTATACATCTGATCATTCATTTTCTGAACCACTTAATCATAATTAGGGGCACAGGGAGGCTGGCACCCATCTCAGCTGACTATGGGCGAGGGCAGACTACATCATGAAAAGCTCACCAGGCAGAAACATACTATCGACTATACAGCTCCTCTTGATTTTAGTCAACAATGGTTTTACATGAACCTCACACCATAGACAGTGAGAGACATGACCGGCCTTTGACAACCCAATTAGCTGCACTGGGAGGGGGGCGCAGTAACAACCTGTTGAGAGTGCGGCTTCAAGAAAACTACACATTTTGGATGAATTTTTCAAAGATTGTTTAATACTGTGAGATTTTTTGGAAGTACGATATTACAGCAGGCCCAGCAGGTGGTGCTGTGTACTTTGTGAGATTTTTGACATTTTGGTTCATGTGGTGAATTGCTGGGTTTAATGGATTAAATATCCACTAGGGGTACAAACATTTGCCCCCCCCCCCCCTCCCCCCCATTCTTCTGTTCATTGATAAATTATACAAACTCTGCAAGTTTTTCTTTTTTTTCTTTTTTTCTTGCTTCTAACAATGAAAAGAGAAAAGTTTGGAAGCACAAACTCAAGAAACTTGTAACTACAGAAAGTCAGATAGTGTAATGTGATATCATTGAAACTTGCCATCATCTGGAAATGAGAACATTGCTGTATTGCAGAGTCCCAGACAGACGTTTGATGGACAGGTGGAACATGTTCTCCATAAAACTTTCAAAATGTTCCATATCCATTTCTTGTAAATTAGATGCAAGGTAGACTATAATGCTGAAATGAAGCAGGCACTGAATCAACAACATATGGGGCCCACAAAAAAAAAAAAATAATAATAATAATAAATTAAAAAAAAAAAAAATCAACCCTAGTGTTTTATCAGTCTGAATGTGTTGTTTTGGACAAAAGCATTTTTACAGTTTTGGCTCTTGATAACTTGTGATATCACCTTTCACATGGTGCAGCACAGAAAAATGGGTGTACAATATAAATTCAAGCTAATTAACAGCAAAACGCCAAAATAGGCTGGACCCTAATTCAGCCAATTATAGGCGAAGGTGAGGTACACCTGATGGCAATTTGGAACAACCTAATGTGCGTGTTTGGACTGTTGGAGAAAACCAAAGAACCATGCACAGGTAGCTCGTAGGCTACCTTCCCATTATATTTTACTGGTACCCATTTATACTGCTGGGTGAACAGGGGCACACTTGTGGTTGAGATCGTGCCCAGGGGTCTTAGCACAATGGCGGTCTAGCTGGGATTTAAACACACAACCTCCCGATCATGAGCTCAGCACCTTAACCACTACACCATGGGCCCTACACCATGCATGTAGAGAACATGCAAAATCCACAAAGAAATGGCCTTACTGAGAACCCAAGACCTTCTTACTGACATTCCAACCAATACACCTCTGTGCTCCACACCTTAAAATTTTATTTGATAAAAATGTATTTACACTTCAAGTCCAGTCCTGCCCGTGATCACAATCGGCTAAGATGGGACCCCCCCAAACCCAAATTAGGATTAAGTGGTTCATAAAATGAATGAATAAATGAGTTCTAGTCCTTATACCCCGAGTAAATATTATGAGCACTTACAGGAGAAGTGAATGAAATTAAATGATTGATTATCTCGTTGCAGTGAGTTGTACGCATTGCACAGAAAGTCATGAAGGGTCTTAAAATTGACAGAAAAACGAAACAAAACAAAAAAAATGAGCAAGTTTCAGGAATAGATTTCCTTTGACAAGTATCTACCAAAGGCAATCCAAAGAAGGACAACCAGGGAAGTGACATGGCAGGAGCAGCATGGGTGTCCACGGTCTGATTCTTATTTTCCCTCTTTAGTGACTCTCCGTCTCTTTAGTCTCTTTAGTGACTCTCCGTCATAAATGAGGAAAATACATGATGAGAATGCAATCATGTAAAGGAAAAGTAATAATCAATGACCATCACAGTGGCGAGTGGGGCCAGTGGTGTAGTGGTTAGAGTGCTGGGCTCATGATCAGGAGGTTGTGAGTTCAAATCCCACTGAGACCCCCACTGTGCTAAGATCCCTGGGCAAGGTCTCAACCACAAGTGTGCCGCTGTTCACCCAGTAGTATAAATGGGTACCAGTAAAAATATACTGGAAAGGTAACCTGTGATGGACTAGCGTCCCATCCAGGAGGAGTTGAGCTCCTGGTCGCTTCACGCTACGGAAACCGGGGATAAGCACCAGCCTGATGGGCCACTAGGCTCGGGTGTAAAAACCCAACAAACTTACCTTATCACAGTGGCGTAGTGGTTCGCACAGCCGCCTCTCAGCAGGATGGCCTGGGTTCGATTTCCAGCCTGGGTGTTTCTGTGTGGAGTGTGTATATTCTCCCTGTGCATGTGTGGGTTTCCTCCTGGTACTCTGGTTTCCTCCCTCAGTCCAAGAAGATGCACAGGAGGCTAATTGGCCGTTCCAAATCGCCCCTAGGTGTGTGTGTGTGTGTGTGTGTGTGTGAATGGTTGTGTGAATGTTGGCCCTGTGGTGCCCTGTCAGGTGACCTGATGAGCTGTCCAGGGTATACCTTGCCCTTGCCCGGAGTCAGCTAATGGACGCCAGCCTCGCCACAACAGTAATTAGGATTAAGTGGTTCAGAAAATGAATGAATAGTAAATGAATAAAGACAGAATTCTTTAGACAGAAAACAGAAGACAGAAAAAGACAGACAGTTTCTCGTACGTTTCCTTGGGACGCATACATTCCAAGCTTCAGCTTTTTCTGTTTCAGTTACTGAAGAGGAGCAGCATATCAATAACACAGTGAAACCATTCTTTTGGCAGAAAGTTTTTATGCTTGGCTTTCTTTTCTGCTTAGATATGATCACATAAAAAAAAGCTAAAATGAAAAGGTTACATTTTGTAATTAATGAAATCACAACAATGATCAAGTTCAATATTATATCTGATATTTGCAAAGCGAAAAACAGGCTCGGTAGTGGTAGCCTGGTGGTAAAAGGTGCTGGATCACCTTTTCCCAAAGTTGGGGGTTCGAGCCCCACTCTCAACAGGTTGCTACTGTCGACCCAGTGCCGCTAACTGGGTTATCAAAGGCCAGCCATGTCTCTCACTGTCTATGGTGTGAGGTTCATGTAAAAGAACCATTGCTGACTTTCGACAAGAGTAGCTGCAAAGCCGTCAGCGTGTTTCCGCCCTGCGATGGCCTGGTGAGCCATCCAGGGTGTACCCTGCCCTCGCCCGGAGTTGGCTGGGATGGGCACCAGCCTCCCTGTGACACTAATTAGGATTAAACAGTTACAGAAAATGAATGAATTTTATATATATATATATACACACACACACATACACACACACACACACACACACGATGGTACCTCACCTTACGAAATTAATCTGTTCCAGTGCCTTTTTCGTAAGTTGAAAGGCATTTTACATTTAAAACGTGTGATTCGTTCCAAGGCTTCTAATACTACCCACTAAACCCTTTAAAAATGATAAAAGTACACCAATTTTGTATGAATTATGTGTTAAAGGTAAAAGAAAATTATTTACCTTTTTTGTTTTTTTTATCTCTCGAGCCACCCATGCGACTCTTTAAAGTCCGGGGGTTGCTGGTCCGAAGAACTCTTACCCCCACCCTCCTTCACGAGGTCCTTAAATATGGCGGTTGCTTTTTCCGAAATAATTGCCTCTGTCACTGTACCTCCGCTTTGAAGGTCTCCTTCTGCTTCAATATCGTCCTGATTGTAGAGGGGTTTTGGTCATCCTCCTTTGCGATTTCACTTAACCACATCCCACTTTCATATTTTTTAATCATCTGCTGTCTTACTTTTATTACTTCTTCTTTTCAGTCTCACCGGGAATCACTTTCTTGGGGCTCATGATTAATAATGAAAAATAACGCTGCAATGAGCGCACTCAAAAAAAACTCACGAAACTCACGAACTAACAGCACAACTCTCCTTCATGTGTGTGTCGAACAATGGGTCGAATGCACGCAAAAAGCATTATGGGTACAGTACTGTATTATGGAGATTCAGTTCCCTCCTAGCCAATGGGAGGCCAGCGGGGCGGGGTGTTGGGAGAGAACCAATGGGAAAGCAACTCGTGCATAGTTTGAATGGCGCGTTTGAATTTTTCAGATGGCGCTTTCGTAACGTGAACTTGGTTCGTATCCAGAGACAAAAATTTTTGGAAAATTATTTTCGTAACCTGGATTTTTTATTTGGTGAGACTTTCGTAGTGAGGTGTGTGTGTGTGTGTGTGTGTGTGTGTGTGTGTGTGTGTGTGCTTCTCTGTGTGTGTGTGTGTGTGTGTGTATATATATATATATATATAGAGAGAGAGAGAGGGGCAGTGGTGGTCTAGTGGGGGGCAGTGGTGGTATAGGGTGCTGGATCGCTGATCCAAAGGTTGGGGGTTCGAGTCCCACTCTCCACAAGGTTGTCATTGTCCCCCACAGTGCAGCAAACTGGGTTATCAAAGGCGGGCCATGTCTCTCACTGTCTATGGTGAGAGAACCATTGCTGACTTTCGTAAAGAGTAGCTGCAAAGTCGTAAGCGTGTTTCTGTTCCTTGCTAAAGGGTTGTGACAGGAAGGGCATCCGACGGAAAAAATCTCTGCCAAATCAAACGTGCAAATCAGATGATTCGCTGTGGCGACTCCCGAGAAAAAGGGAAAAAGCCGAAAGGAAGACAGACAGAATATATAGAGAGCGAGAGAGAGAGAGAGAGAGGCAGTGTTGGTCTGGTGGTAAGGTTATTAGACACAAGATCAAACACACTGGGAGGGGCTTATTGAATCAGGGCATTTATTATGTCGAATACGAATATATATATATATATATATCAGTTCATTTCATTTTCTGTACCCGCTTAATCCCAATTTGGGTCACGGGGAGGCTGGCGCCCATCCCAGCCAACTTCGGGCGAGGGCAGAGTACACCCTGGACAGCTCGCCAGGCCATCGCAGGGCGGAAACACGCTGACGGCTTTGCAGACTACTCTTGTCAAAAGTCAGCAATGGTTCTTTTACATGCCTCACACCATAGACAGTGAGAGACATGGCCGGCCTTTGAAAACCCAGTTAGCTGCACTGTGGGGGACAGTGACAACCTTGTGCAGAGTGGGACTTGAACCCCCAACCTTTGGATCAGCGATCCAGCACCCTATACCATTAGACCACCACTGCCCCTCTCTCTCTCTCTCTCTCTCTCTCTCTCTCTATATATATATATATATATATAGTAACAGCATATATATCACTGAGAGTGAGTTGTGCTGTTTACTCTGATAGCTAAATAACAGTTAATAAAAGCAGTGCTCCAGGGACTTTCAAACTACTGTCAACATCTGCTTAAATCATCTCCCATATTTTAGAAGGATGTCTCAAATCATGTTCAGCTGCTGTTTAAGAATTGACAATAAAGTGTTTATTTGAGAATTTTGTGTAGAACATTAAATAAATCAGAACAGACTGTTTGTGCGGTGATGTCCCTGAACAAGGCCTGGTGTTGGTTAAATCAATATCTCACAGAGATAAAAATACTGCACTGCTGCCCTGGATACGACTGCATTTCTAACTGTCATGAATATAAATGATTATGTCACCGTGTTTCCTATTTGATCCCCCTGACTGCAGCTGTGCATTATTTAAAATGGTCTATTAAATGTCAACAGAGTGCAGCTTTTGAAGTTTTGGCATAAGAAGTTCATGGAATCAGCTGAGGTTTAGGGAATCAAGGAAACCAGTGAAGCTTGGAATATTCAGTGGGTTCTGGGAATCTGACAATTCTGTGAAACTTTGGGAATCCGCTAAGGCTCCAGCACTCTAGAAACAGGTGAAGTTTTGGTAGTCTGGTAATCATCTGAAGCTCTGGAAAGTGTTTGAAGCTCTGGGGATCAACTGAGGACAGATGAATCTGAACGTTACAAGAACATCTTGGAATCAGGAATCTAGAAACAGATAAAGAGCTGGAAATAAAACGACGCTCTAGAAATCTGGTAATCGTCTGAAACTCTGGGAATTGGGTGAAGCTCAGGAAATAAGTTGAGGCTCCAAGAATCTAACAGATAGATGAAGCTGTAGGACTCATCAAAAGTTCTGGGAAGCCATGTGAATTGGGTGAAGCTTAAGGACTCAGCTAAGACGCTAAGATTCTAGAAAATAAGATCTGAATATCTGGAAACCAGGGAACATTCCATGAATCTGGGACTCAACCAAAGCTCTCTGACTTCAGTACTTTGGTGAATCTCAATTCTCAAGCTCTGGAAATTGAGTAATCATCTGAAGCTCTTGCAATCATCTGTAGCTCTGAGAACACATATAAGCCTTCAAGGGCATAACTGAGAGTCTATCTGGTTCTCAGCGGAAGCTCCGAGTTTCAGCTAAGACTTTGGGAATCTCAGATCCAGATGTTCTGTGTCTGGGAACCAACTGAGGCTCTGAGAATAGCTGAGTCCTGGAAATCAGCTGAAGCTCCAGGCATCTAGGGAACATTTGGAGTTCTAGGTATCATCTGAGGCTCTGGGAAATAAGAATAAACTTTGGGAATTATGAAGGCTGTGGAAAACCGGGAGTCATGTTAAGCTCAAAGAATCGACTACGGCTTCAGATATCTAGCTATCACATAGATCCTTTTTTTATTTTTATTTTGGAATTGATGTGCTTTGTTGGTGCAAAATTAGTAAAATAAACTACTGAGCTACTTTTCATTCATACTTTTCTGAACTGTTCAATCCTAATTAGGGTGGCTGGGAGGCTGGCACCCATCTTAGCTGACTCCGGGTGAGGGTGGGGTACACCCTGGACAGCTCACCAGGCCACCACAATGCCAACACCCACACATCCATTCATACTCACACTGACAGGCAATTTGTAACAGCCAATCAACCTACTGTGCATGACTGTGGGAGGAAACCAGAGTAGCTGGAGGAAACCCACGCAAGCATGGGGAAAACATACAAATTCCACACGGAAACGCCCAGGCTGTGAATCGAACCCAGGACCTTCTTTCTGTGAGGCTGAAGCGCTATCCGCTACACCATTACGCCGCCTGTCAACCTACTAAATCTGTTTACACACGGCAACAATTGTACACATATAACAACATTAAGATAATTTGTATTTATATGTCGATTTGTTTTACACTTTTCATGTTACAAAAGAAAAAGTTTTATTTATTCACTTCAGGTAACTCAACCATGATAATTTTTTTTTTTCTGTAGCACCTCAGCGTGAAAGGTAAATTGCCTAGTTTCCTGTGCATAGAGGTTGAAGAGGCCAAATCGGAGCAGATTGTGTTTTTCGGACTCCTGTCGTTTAAGCATCAACTTCAGGCCAGTGGGCTTTACAGGGGCCGAGCCAGACAACGAGCTTCCATCTGCCACTTTTTTTTTCCCTTCAGCTCTTCTGAGAAATCCATTCTTTTGTCTGCCTGCTCTCCCAAGTCTTCACGCTCGTCTTCATTAGATCATCAGCTGCTTTTCTTCCCTCGAAGATAGAGCTGTATAAAACTCTGACATATCTCTCACAGAAGCTTCTTTTATGAACAGATGACCTTAAGCTGAAAAATCAGTCCCAGGTGGAGAATGATCTGCTTAAATGTTGCATTTGAATATCAATGCATGGCTGTCATGTTAGCGGTGCAAGTCATGAGGGCTAGACGTGGGATGCTGTCAATACCAATGACACTGTTGATGCTGTTGTTATCAGTGAAAGCCTTCAGTGTTGCTTAAAATAATAATAATAAAAATATATATAGAGATCAAATATCAAGCTAATTCAGTGCTTCTCAAATAGTTGGGGGCTCCGTACGATGCATGTTGGTGCCGGGTGGAGCGTGTATGACCCTGAGGAACATGCTTTTCTGGAATTGTGTATGAGAATTAAGTGTAATTGCACTTCCACTCCAGTAGTTGGCAGTGGCGCTCTCATTGTCACGCTATGGTGTAGCATTTTTTTGCACGAGCAAACAATAGGAAGTGCAGTAAACAACCCCTCAAGAAACAACACGGAAAACTTACTAACATTTTTTTTTCTTTATAATGTTAATAAAGATACAATGTTATGCAGAGGTGTACTAATAACAATTTTATAGACAAATAATCACTATTTTTTTTCTTCCGGGGGGCACAGAAAATAATTGAGAACTACTGAGCTAATCATACGTCAATTTTTCCCAAATTATGAATCCCAAACTGTGTGATACCATTTTCCATAGTATTCTATGACTGTGACGTCTGTTCTGACACCAATTTCTGCCGCGCCTCGTCAGACTCCTCCTCCACTTTCACAATAGTTGGAGAAATCTATAGAACTTTTCTTTCTGATTTGCTTCTCATGCCCTTCTTCTAGAGTTCTGATGGAGATGATTCCAATAAAATCTGACAGGCCAGTAATGGAGAATGCAAATGGAAGAGACACGGGCAAATGCTAATTCTAAAAGCATGTTGAGGCGGAGTGATTACAAAGCACTTGAGTGCCTTTTATCTCATGGCACCACTTATCCTAAAAGTGCCATCTCAAAGGGTCGCCTTCTATTGTTCATCTCAACAGTCTTTCTTTCTCCATCAATGCTTTGATTGAGGTTAGTGCAAATCATCGTCTGCTCTCATTTGCATGTTCGTTTTTCAGAATTTTAACATGAGTAGGTTAACAAGGTCTTAAGATGACATAAGAACCTCATGACATCATACGTATAAGCCTTATAAACACACTGGAGTCTTGTTCCTCTATGCTTCACCTGCCATTGCAACTTCTGGAGTCAAGTTGATGTCAAGATGACAAAACGCATTCGTATGATGCAAGCTGTCACTGTAGTGGCACAGCAGCATAGTGATTAACGCATCCATCTCACAGTCAAGAAGGTCCAAGGTTTGAGTCCCAGGCTGGGCATGGGCATTTTTTTTTCCTTTCTTTTTTTTTTATGAAGTTTACATGTTTTCCCTGTACTTGTGTGGATTTATTCAGGGTTTCTCCCTCACAATCCAGACATCCACATTAGGCTAATTGGCCGTTCCAAATTGCCCTCATGTGTGAGTGTGAATGGTTGTAGGCGTTGGCTCTGTAATGGATTAGTGAGCTGTTCAAGGTCTAGCCCATGTTTGCCCAGAGACAATTAATGTAGGCTTCATTAATACAGATTGTAATATGGGTTTCATTTTTCTGCTTCTAAGATGTTCAGGATGCAGAACTGGAAGTTTTCTAAATCATATTTCATTGCACTATTAATAAAGAGGGCGTGAAAACCTTTGCCTGGTGCTTCTAAGACATTATAATGGTGCAACAATATATATGCAAAAATTTAGTTTGATCCCTGATTTGATGCGTCAGCATTGCAGTGTGACGTTCGTATGCTCTGTTGTTTGTTATTGCAGCTACACACATTTCGTACACAGCATTACTGACATAACAACAACAGTTTTTGGTTTTCATTGTGTAATATATCCTTCGGAGGGGCAGTGGTGGTATAAGTGGTATAGGGCGCTGGATCACTGATCCAAAAGTTGGGGGTTCGAGTCCCACTCTCCACAAGGTTGTCACTGCCCCCCAACCCCAGTGCAGCTAACTGGGTTATCAAAGGCGGACCATGTCTCTCACTGTCTATGGTGAGAGGTTCATGTAAAAGAACCATTGCTGACTTTCGTAAAGAGTAGCTGCAAAGTTGTCAGCGTGTTTCTGTCCCTTGCTATAAAGGGTTGTGACAGGAAGGGCATCCGACGTAAAAACCTCTGCCAAATCAAACGTGCGAATCAGATGATTCGCTGTGGCCACTCCCGGGTAAAAGGGAAAAATCCGAAAGGAAGACCGACCTGTGTAATATTTCCTTCATGTCACTAACGTAACTCTGCAGCCTGTTCAGCGTATACTCTGCCCTCTGCCCAAAGCCAACTGAGATTGGTTTTAGCAACACTGACACATCAGCGGAACAGGTGGATTTCATGGAGACAACATTCTTAGCAAATGTGCTGTTGTGCGTTTTTCCAACTGTGTAAAGGGGGGGTGGTACAGGAGGTTTGATTGGTTATTAGTGATTATCAAAAACCATGTCAGACAGGCAGAAGGGCTAACCAGAAAATGGTGCGCTGGATGGATGGGCTGACTGATGGGTGGGTGGATGGCTGGGTTTAGACAGATGGATGAATGGGTGGATGGATGTCTGTAAGACTGGGTGGATAGGATGGCAGATATCAGAGGTTGGCAATATATGTGGGTAGGTGAGTAGCTGCATTAGCTGGATGGATGGCTGGCTGTCTGGGTGGCTGGGTGGCTGGGTGGCTTCTTTGATGGGTGGGTAGATGGCTGAGTTTTGATGGATGGGTGGATGGATGGATGGATGGATGGGTGCATGGATGACTGGGTTTAGACTGATGTATGGATGGAAAGATTGATGGGTGCATGGAAGGCTGGGTTTAGACTGATGGATGGATGGATCAGAAGGTTTGGAAGCTTCATGAGTATGTGGGAACATGGGTGGATGCATGGATGGATAGATAGACAGGTAGGTTGGTAGATGGATGAAAGGTTGGTTAAATGGGTTGGTGGGTGGATGTATGGTTGGGTGATTAAATGCATGGATGGATGGGTGGATGGATGGGTGGATGGATGGATGGATGGATGGATGAATGGATGGAAATCACACCAGTACCAGGCAAAGAGCATTATTCAGTGAACTTTGTGTCCGAAACACTTCACGGAAATAAACTACTCGCTCTTCAATTCAGCACACATCATTCACACTCATTCCCAGTGGAAAGCTGAAACAGCCATAGCTCTGTGGGAAGAAACCAGAGTACCCTGAGGAAACCCACACATGCACAAAGAGAACTTGTACTCTCCATACAGAAACTCACACTTCCCGAGCCATGGACTCAAGCTCACCGTCGTTTTTGCTGTCAGGCAGACATGCTAACCACGAAACCGCTGTTCCAGGGGAAAATAAAAAGCAGGAAATGAGTTCTTCTTGGTGTGTCATTGAATCTTCTCCACAACAGTCATTCAAGTAGTAGTAGCAGCCACTTTGTATCTTAAGTGCCACCTCAGCAACTCGCCAGCTTTGTACAACAAACAGAACCTTAGCGTGGTTTGTCAAAGTGTCAGTCAGAGCCGTCCAGTGAGAGCAGAACCCCCACTAGTGCACCACTTACACTGTTGTGTGATGCTTTAACGTGACTGGCAGATGGAAGCAGAACCCTTCTTGCTTTCTAATCTGTAGACTGACCCAAAGCTTCAGTGAGTTGTAGTCTTTATTGCTCTTTCTTTCCTGACCAATTGGGCTGAGAATCATGTACAGGGATCCCTCATTTACCGCGGTTAGTGGGGACCAAGACTCCCCCCACGACCACTGATTTCCGCGAAGCAGGATCGATCCCTCTGACTGACCTATACGTACATGTATATGTGTATATAATATCAGTAAATACATATTCAACACTATAAATGCTTATAATAACAATTAAACATTCAAAAATAATGTGTAAGATGTAAAAAATATATAAATACACACAGACGCACAAATTACATAAAAATGTAAGTAGTTTTGTTGGGGGGGGGGGGGTTTGTTTTGTTTTGTTTTGTTTTGTTTTGTTTTTATTTTTATTTTTATTTTTTGCATAATTGGCCTTGTTTTGTTGCCTTTCCCACTATTTTCCTTTAATTTCCTTATTTTTTATTTTTCGATTAATATTTTTGAAAAAACCTGCGATGCACTGAAGCCACAGAAACTGAAGCATGAAGTAGCGAGGGATCACTGTACTACAGTATTGTCTAGGGGTTTTTGTTTGTTTGTTTGTTTGTTTTGTTTTTTTTTTATCATACTTTGCCATGTAATACTGTATAAATAATTTTGAGGGCCTAATATTTACCCTTGTTTTGGGTAACAAGAACAAGGAAGGGAACCAGAAGACCACAGGATAGATGGATTAAAATTGAACATACAACAGGTATAAATAGAAAACAAAGATGGGGTCAAGCTCCTATGGCCGACAGGCAGCATGGGATTTCTATTTGGAGTTTAAATGTTCTCTCTGTGGTTGAATGCACTCCGGTTTCGTCCCATTGCCCACAGAATATGGCCGACTGGCATATGCAGAGGGTGTGAATTTGATAGACCGGTGACCAGTTCAGGATGTACCTTCAGGGCTAACGCATGACTCCGTGTCCGGCAACACACTGAGCATTGTTGACATTGATTTTCAAGCTCAGGACACAATATGAGAAATAACTGAAGGAGTTTAACACGGGTCAACATGCAGTGATGATTAATGAAGGTGGTGCAGCATAACTTTTAGTTGGTGTTACCCCAGTCAACTGGTGATGATGAGATCACTTAAGCTTTGACACTCAATTCATTTTCTAAGCCGCTTCATCCTTATTAGGGTCGAAAGAAGGCTGGCTCCCGTCTCAACCAACCAAAGTGAAGGCAAGGTGCATCCTGGACAGCTCTCATGGCCATCACACAGCTAACACACACACACAACCATTCACACTCACACCTAGCGGCAATGTGGAACAGTCAGCCTAATGTGCATGTTTTTGGACTGTGGGAGGAAACAAAGTATGGTGAAAACATACAAACTATACAAAGAAAGATTCCAAGCCCAGTACCTTTTTTTCCCTCCATATTTTCTCCCTAATTGAGTCATATCCAATTCACACCCATCAAGTATTGCCTTCCCTTATCACATGGCCACAGCCATCCAATTGACACGAGATTCTAGCTATCCACTGCTTTTCAAACTGCGGCACATGCGTTCTTGTGGACGGTGTAACACGCTCAGAGGAAAAGCGCTATTCGCCCACTCGTAGGTATGAGCTCACAGATGCCCATGATTGACTGGCGATCACTGTGAATGACAGGGAGTGAGTGTATGTCATCCCTCCCTCCTGTCAGAGCTCGGCCAATTAGCTCCCACGTACTCTTGGTCACAGATGGCTTTTACGGCATTAAACCTGATTCGAACTTGCGTTCTCCGGGTTAATAGTCACGTACCTTGTCAATGTGCCACTCAGGAGCCCAAGCCCAGGTTATTTCTGCTGTGAGATGGACGTGGCAATCACTGTGCCAGCGTGCCACCTATATTTGACATAAATCAGCATAATATTTTGCCTGCATTGAATTCTGGGAGACAGATTCTGAAATTTCCACCAATGGATCAACTTCTACATTACATTTTTGTTGATATGATGGTGAGGTGCCGGATGAATGGAATTAGCATGTTCATCCCATGCTTGCATGTCTTTCCTCTCGGTACTCCAGTTTCCTCCATCAGTCCAAAAATATGCACAATACATCAACTGGCTTCTCGAAATTGCTAAACGTGGTAAATGAGTGTGTGCATTGTGGGATATTTCTGCATATGGTCTGGCAACTGTTTGGGATGTAGCCCGCCCATCACTCGAAATCAGCAGTGATTGGTCCCTGCTTCCTCCATGAACATGATAGATAAGCTTTATGGGTAATACTGGAAGGGTGGAAAATACTAAAAGAAACTCTTGCTCTCGAGATCTTGGCGAGTCCAAACTGATTGATAGATTAGTAGCAGGATGGATAAACACATCCCAAAATAAAACAATCTCAGCAGGCTTTCTTTTTGTTTTTAAGCATTTGCCACACACACGCACACACGGGCACACACATACACACACACACACACACACACACACACACACACACACACACACACACACACACACACACACCATGTTTCTCAGTTTTCTGGTACATTCATACTGTGTGTGTTCCAGCACTGTATATACCAGTTATAGCCGGGATTATTTTTCTAAGAATAAGTCTCTGATTGAACAAGATCTCAAATAATTGGGCAATCTGCTAAATTGTTCAGGTAATTAATCTTGTTGTTCAGGTGATTTATATGGAAATGTAACGTGGGAAAGATGTCACATCCACAGTAAGTGATGAAAACATGATTTAAAAAGCAGGACTTTGCATGTTAATTGGTCTCGGATGTCAAAGAAATTTCTGTAAGAGTCCAACTGAAATACAAGATGACAAAATTATGAGTTTGAACAAAGGGAAGTTAGAACTTTTAAAATTCTCAAGCAAGCAAGGAAAAGTTTTATTAAAAAAACGAGAGACTAAAGAGAATAAATGTGTAATTACCATATGATAAATTACTTGGTCAAGTATTTTAATTCTTAAAAATCATTTAAAAAAATCATCATTTAAAAAAGAGAGAACTTCCATTTTTGTTTTGTTTTAACAGATATATATAAATATTAAGTAGCTCTTTGTAGTATCCACAAGTATATAAATACATAGCTTTACATGCTGCCGGTACAGTGCTCTAATGGTTAGCATGTCTGCTTCACAGGTTGAAGGTCTTGGGTTCGATTCCCAGGATCAGATGTTCCTCTGTGGAGTTTACATGTTCTGTCTGTGCTTGTGTGAGTTTCGTCCAGGCATGTTAGTTTCCTCCCACAGTTCAAAGACATGCACAGTAGGCGAAGTGACTGTTCCAAATTTAACCTGAGTTTTAGTGCGAATGTGTGTGTGTGTGTGTGTGTGTGTGTGTGTGTGTGTGTGTGTGTGTGTGTGTGTGAGTTGGACCTATGGTGGTGTGGCGAGTTATTTGGAGTGTATCCCAAACAACTTGCCAGGCGACTGTTCTGTGTGCGATTTGGACCTATGATGGTCTGGCAAGTTGTTTGGGGTGTATCCTGCCTTTGTCCAATGTTGGCTGAGATAGGCTCCACCCACCAAACAATGCTAAAAGTAGGATTAGGCAATAAGGCAAATGAGTATAATGCAAGATTTTCTCACACTATTAACCTGATGTTCAGTTATATACTGTATATATATATATATATATATATATATATATATATATATATATATATATATATATATATATATATATATATATATATATATAATGTGTGTGTATGTGTATGTATATATATATATATATATATATATATATATATATATATATATATATATATATATATATACACAGTATAAGTCAATTCATGCGGCTTCAGTGCATCACAGGTTTTTTAAAGATATTCATCAAATTAAAAAATAAGAAAATTAAGGAAGAATAGGGGAAAACGTTAATCAGAATGCCACAAAAGCAAGGCCAATTATGAAAAATAAACCCCAAAAAAAACAAAAAACAAATCAAAACCTCCCATTAAAACTACTTACATTTTTGTGAGGTGCGCATCTGAGTGCGTGCGCGCGTGTCTGTGTGTGTATTTATATTTTACATCTCATGCATTATTTTTGAATATTAAATTGTTATTATAAGCATTTATATAATTTAATATGTATTGATCGATTGATATTATATACACATATACATGTACGTATATGTCAGTCAGGGTGAGGTTGATCCTATTTTGCGGAATTCGGTGGTCGCAGAGGGAGCTCAGTCCCAATCAACTGTGGAAAATGAATGATCTTTATATATATATATATATATATATATATATATATATATATATATATATATATATATATATATATATATATATATATATTTCCGGTATAGGCATAAAAAATGGGACAGCTTTTTTTTTTCCCCCAAAAAACACACCAACAAACCTTGTAAACTTATAAACCGTCTTAGGCAATGTGACAACAATACAGAATGAGATTCAGTGTTAGATGTCATGATTGTAATTCTGAGGTTGAGTTACTTCTATTTTCTAAAACTTTTTGGAGCTGCACAGTTGCTGTTCTGACTTTTGTAATGAGTAGCTGCATCGCTATCAGCGTGTTTCTGCCCTGCGATGGCCTGGCAAGCCGTCTAGGGTGTACTCTGCCCTTGCCCAGAGTAAGCAGAAGACACGGGCTCCAGCCTCCCCACGACCCTAATTAGGCTTAATCGGTTCAGAAAATGAAGGAATGAAAGGTTGCTGTTCTGTAGACAGTTGTTGAAAGTTTCAGCGTTTAATGCATGGTAACTGTAGATGTAACAGGCGGGGCATCCAGGGTGTATTTTGAAAACAAACAAGCAGTTTTAAATGTTTTTGTCATTTATTGTTTATTCAAAAATGTCCTCAATACATTGCTGGATATCATGTCAAGTCACAATTTTCAGGCACTTTACCTATGCTTAACTTTAAAAGCTTTGGGCTTTGACAGTTGTGTCATTTCTCTCAGGGAAAAAAAAGAAAAGAAAATGGTTTCATGCAATTAAGTTTTCAAGCAGTTCTGGAAACAAAAGCAGATGTTCATCGGTGTGTGTGTGTGTGTGTGTGTGTGTGTGTGTGTGTGTGTGTGTGTATACATATACATATATATATATATATATATATATATATATGTATATATATATATATATGTATATATATATATATATATACATACCCCCATATATAATAAAGGGTATATATGGACTACCTACACACACATTGTACAATAAATGAAAAATTACTCAAAATGACAGGACAGAACTGCACAGAGTATTTTTTGATTAAATGTCAGATCAAAAACTCAACATGAACACAAAAGAGTTTCTGGATGATAATATAAAGTATAAAAGTACAATTTTGATGGTCAGCTCATTGTGCGCTTTTCAATCCATTACACATTTCCTATTAGGGCGGTGGTGGCCTGGTGGTAAATGGCGCTAGATCGCTGATCCTAACGTTGGGGGTTAAAGTCCCACTCTCCACAAGGTTGTCACTGTCCCCCCCAGTGCAGCTAACTGGGTTATCAAAGGCGGGCCATGTCTCTCACTGTCTATGGTGAGAGGTTCATGTAAAAGAAACATTGCTGACTTTCGTAAAGAGGAGCTGCAAAGCCGTCAGCGTGTTTCTGCCCCTCGCTAATGGGTTGTGTCAGGAAGGGAATCCGACGTAAAAACAAACCTATGCCAAATCAAATGTGCCGATCAAATGATTTGCTGTGGCGACCCCTGAAAAAAAGGGAAAAAGGAGAAGAAGACGACACATTTCCCATTTTAAATCAAGTAAACTGATGAATGAATGTATCCGTCTGATTAATACTGATTATTATAATTATCATCAAACTAGAAAGTGCTGATCAAAAGCCTGATATCAGAAATATTGAGAAAAAAAAAAAGTTATCCGGAAATTGCTTTTGGTGAAAAGCAGCCAGGGTCGACCCCTGGACTTTCAGTGAGGACCCCCACCCCCACCCCCCACCCCCCCCGGAGAGCTTAATAACAGACCTAACTGAAAGAGAACCGTAACCCCCTCGCTCTCACAGGGCCACTAAATCCTTTAATTATCGGGCCAAGGAGACGTGCCTCCAGGAAGCTCGGTGCTAAACGCACACTTTGGTCATGAAGGGGGAAAAATCCCATTTGCTGTTAGTTTTTAAAGAGAGATGAGTCTTGTCGCTTCAGGCCGCGGTGTCAGAAAAGAATGAATGCAGCTCCTGTTAGGATAAATTACTTGGGTACACGGGCTCGGGAGAAATAAAAGAGCTGATACTTTTTAAAGGAGATAAAATGTTTTTCTTTACTAGGCATTACAGGAAGAGAACATGGAGGTCAGCTGCTCATGTCATTGAACTCTGTATGAAAAGATTTGGACTTTTTAATGGAGCTGAAGTTTCACAGTTCAGATTATTTTTTTGCAGTAAAAAAAAAAATCATCACAAGCTTTAAAGTAATAACTGAATAAACTACGAGAGAAAAATATTGAGAAATCTGCTGCCTCTATTTATCTCAGATAGATAGATAGATAGATAGATAGATAGATAGATAGATAGATAGATAGATAGATAGATAGATAGATAGATAGATAGACAGATACATAGATTGACAGACAGACACATAAATAGACAGACAGACCAGTAAATAGATAGACAGACAGACAGATAGATAGACAGACAGACAGAGATAGATAGACAGACAGAGACAGAGATAGATAGACAGACAGACAGACAGATAGATAGATAGATAGATAGATAGATAGATAGATAGATAGATAGATAGACAGACAGACAGACAGATACATAGACAGACCGACAGACAGAGATAGACAGACAGATAGATAGATAGATAGATAGATAGATAGATAGATAGATAGATAGATAGATAGACAGACAGACAGAGATAGATAGACAGACAGATTCATAGATTGACAGACACATAGATAGACAGACAGACAGACAGATACATAGACAGACCAACAGACAGAGATAGACAGACAGACAGAGATAGATAGACAGACAGACAGACAGACAGACAGATAGATAGATAGATAGATAGATAGATAGATAGATAGATAGATAGATAGATAGATAGACAGACAGAGATAGATAGACAGACAGATACATAGATTGACAGACACATAGATAGACAGACAGACAGACAGACAGACTAAGATAGATAGACAGACAGATACATAGATTGACAGACCGACACAGATAGATAGATAGATAGATAGATAGATAGATAGATAGATAGATAGATAGATAGATAGATAGATAGATAGATTTATTCTGTTTTTTATTTTTTATTGTTATTTCAGTGAGTGCCTTATTTTTTTCATTCTCTTTTTGAACTCTTTGTGTTGTTCTTTTTTATTTTCTTATCTTTTTTATTTCCCTCAATCAGTGGAATTATTTTATTATATTCTTCTTGGATTTCTCATGCTCGTCGTCCTCCTTACATTTCACATTTATGGCCTTTGGCAGACACCCTGATCCAGAGTGACTCACATTCATGACATTTTCAATACAGCTGAGCAACTGGGGGTTAAGGGCCTTCCTCAAGGAGCCAACTGTGGCAGCTTGGTTGTTCTGGAACTTCAGGGAGTAACCCAGCACCTTATCCACTGAGCCAGCAGTGAGCCACTGCCCTCCTTGTTCTTTTTCTTCTTCTCCTGCTAATCTCGAATGTAATCAGTGGTTGTGCTTTGCAGTGTTCTGATCCTAAAATCGCAATTTTCCCTGTAATTTTTAAACAATATATAAACAATTAAATAAATAAAAGTAAAATCCATTCAATTCATCCAATTCTACTGGAATTTGGTGGAGATCATCTATAGATGATGCTGACCAAAGGGTAAGATTTTTTTTTTTTTAAATCAAATTATTTAGTTTGTTTACATCTTCAAACCAATCTTTACCAATAGTAGCGTTGCACAAGAAATGGAACCTCAGTGGAGTGGATATCTTCTGTATATCTCATCAGATTCTCCTGCACTCCACTGGACTTAAACAGGCACATCTGACTTTCTGGGTTAGGGTCTCAGATAGGCAGGAAAGCCAGGGGGTCATTTACAGTCTTGTAGCAGGTTGCCCAGCCAGATGGTTCGATCAATGAGTGAATTGAGTGTGGCAGCCTCGTCGCAGCATGCCAGCTCAGTGGAGATGTTGTTAAGGCCCTGGAAAAATGTGGCCTTCAACACTGCCATGTTCCAGCTAGTCTGTTTCTAGTACACAGAACCCAGGGGTATACCCATGTCCCCTTGCTCTGCATGACTGCTACCAAACATTCATTGGTTTGTTTGTCCTCTTACGGCAAGATTTGGTGAAACAGGGTGATGAGGAGTAGGAGGAGGAGGTCAGTGGTTTGCTTCTCTTTGCCCACAAAAGTGCTTTGCTGGTGTGAGAAAGTACAAATGGCACTGGAGGACGAGGTCTCAACACTGTAAGGGGTCCCCCAGTGAACGTGTCAGGCTGGACAATAAGAAATTGAGCAGATGGGGCTGGAGCAGATGAAGCTTCTGATACAGAACCCTGGGAGAGTAGATGGCTAAAAGCCAATTGAAGTAGCTAATCTGGGTAGTGATCTCCTGGAGATGCTGTCCTTGCAGTCTGAGATGTCCACCGTGAGTAGAGAGGGTGCTATGGTGTTATTTATTTGTGCTGAGCCGGTGTACAGGGATCCCTCGCTACTTTTCACTTCAACGCCCCCCACCCCCTCAAAAAAACGAATTACATTATTGTGAGGTGCGCATCTGTGTGCATGCGCGCGTGTCTATATGTGTGTGTATTTATATTCTATTTAATTTTATATATATATATATATATATATATATATATATATATATATATATTATAATATAATATAATGTGTGTATGTATATATATATATATATATATATATATATATATATATATATATATATAATATAATATAATATAGATTATAATATATAATAATACTTTGATATAACAAATGTGGCATTATATGAGTTACAAAAATAGCCCCATGTGTTGTTGTTGGTGAATTTCTGAGTTAAGAAAAGAATGAAACAGCAGCAATATATTGTTATCAGAAAATATTTACGTCTGGGGTAGGAATTTTTACTTGTGACACTCATTGTTGATACCAGTCTGTTCTCTATTCTTGGGAGACAGGGCAGTGGTGGCCTGGAGGTAAAATGTGCTGGATCACTGATCCTAAGGTTAGGGGTTCAAGTCCCACTCTCTACGGGTTGTAACTGTGCCCCCCAGTGCAGGTAACTGGGATATCGAAGGCCAGCCATGTCTCTCACTGTCTATGGTGTGAGGTTCATGTAAAAGAACCATTGCTGACTTTGATAAAGAGGAGCGACAAAGTCGTTATCGTGTTTCCGCCCTGCGATGGCCTGGCGAGCTGTCTAGGGTGTACTCTGCCCTCGCTCAGAGTCGATAGGGATGGGCGCCAGCCTCCCTGTGACCCTAATTAGGATTATGCGGTTACAGAAAATGAATGAATGAATGGTTGGAAGACACTTGACCAGTCCCTGATGATGGTAACGATGGCAACATCACCCTAGTGGTAAGAGAAGCGACTTTGGGACTGAAAGGTTCAATTCCTGAGTGTGGCGATGGCGGTGGGGGGAGTGAGCGGCTTCTTCCCTTTGTCTACGTAAATGGCTGAAATGGCGCCTAACCTCTTAACTGATTTCTGTGTGTGTGTGTGTGTGCTCACTTTGAATGGGTTAAATGCAAGAAAATAGTTTCCCTTATGGGATTAATACAGTACATCAACAATAAATAAATAAATGTGATAGAAATAAACAAAATGTACCCAGGACACAATGCAAAATTTTGGAGGGTTTTGTAACTTCTAGTGTTTGTCAGTCCATCCATCCATCCATCTGTCTGTCTGTTTGCCTGTTTGTCTGTAAACAGAATCTGAACCACACCCGATTCATGTTTTTTCAGCAAACTTGGTGGGTACACCAACCTCCTTAAATCCCAGAGATGATTGACTGCAGAATGTCAGGGTCAAAGGATAAGGTCAGATAAAGGTCACATAGGTTTGAGTTTTCTAATGAAGGGAAAAGTGTACAAGACGGTGATGAGGCCAGCGATGTTGTACGGTTTAGAAACAGTGGCGCTGAGGAAAAGACAGGAGGCAGAGCTGGAGGTAGCAGGTCTGGTCTAGAGGAAGACCAAAGAGGAGATTCATGGATGTGGTGAAGGTCGTTGGTGTAAGAGAAGAAGATATAGAGGACAGGGCAAGATGGAGGCAGAGCATTTGCTGTGCGAACCCCTGAAGGGAACAGCCGAAAGGAAAAGAGGAAGAAGAAGAAGAAGAAGAAGAGTGTGAGGTTTCTATCAGGAAGTTCTGATACACATGCAATTATTTTGGAACACTAACAAGTAGCCATATATGAACTTTTTTTGCCCTTGAGTGACCTTGAAAGGGTCAAACCACATATGCCTCATCAATCCTTCGAATAACAAAGGTTGTGTTGTTGTTGTTGTTGTTGTTGTTGTTGTTGTTGTTGTGTTTTCATTAATTTGGTGATGTTTGTGTACTACAGGACATATCATAGTACAAGTATGTGAAGAAATGAAAACTGTGCATACAATAATTATGAATATAAGCACATATATGTTTTATAGTAACTCAGATTCGAACACATTAAGTACTGGAGTCAAACAACCGCTCATGAACGCACCAGTCGATGTGACGGCATTGATGACGGTCTGCGGCCGTGCAGTGGGTTACACCACGTGCAGTTTCATCGAATTCAGAAATTGCTGTCACATTGGAAAGCCTGTTCTTCGGTCATTCAAACGTTCACAAATTCTCACATGGAGACATATGCACAACATGCCAAGATTGATAAATGCTCAACGTCATGAAGCCATTAGTATGGTTCAAGCAGGAATGAGCCAACAGCAGGTGGCAGCACATTTCCGATGTCATCGCAACACAATATCTGCGGATGTCCCAGAGTAACGACGCCAAGACAGGACAGATGGATACATGTTACTCATCTCCATCACAGGTTCCAGACGTCAGTGACCACCTCTCGGACCATTCCAGGACTACGCAGTATCCATCCCAACACAGTCCAAAATCTATTACATCAGTATTGGATTCCAGCACACTGCCCTGGCATACGACCCATTCTTATTCAACGTCATCAAGACAACCGTCAACGATGGTGTCGGAGTCATGTCTGTTATCCACCAGTTTGGTGGAGGAATGTTGTCTTTATGGATGAATCAACATTTCTCACAGTGACGGGCGCCAACGTGTGCACCTGCGTGTGCGGCGTGATGCACGGAAATGTGTGGTTGAGAGAAATCGTTTTGGAAGTGGATTGGTGATGGTTTGAGGTGGGATTACAGCAATCTCACCGGTGGTGGTTACAGGGATCAGATTCTGAGACCTGTGACACTTCCCTTTCTGCAACGTCTTGGTCCGGAGTTGACGTTTCAACAGGACAACGCACGTCCGCACACAGCTAGGGTTGCTATGGATTTTCTCCAACAAAACAATGTCCAGTTACTGCCATGGCCTGCAAATTCACCCGACCTCTCCCCGATAGAGCCTGTGTGGGATGAGATGGACCGCCGTCTACGCCGTCATCCACATTCTCCAGATAACGTCCATGACATGGCTAGAGATTTGGAGAGGATATATATGGACGGCCATTCCCCAAACCTTTCCTGCCTATTTGGTGGACTCTATGTGCCAGTGATGCACTGCTGTGATAAACGCCAGGGGTGGCCATATCCGTTATTGACTTTGTGACTTCGCAGTGTGACCCCACATTTGTTTGACAGTAGTCATGTTGTTTTTTTTTTTTTACACATTTTGTGTGGGCCAATAATTCAGGATTTAAAGGATATAAATCATTCTTTTTTGTGTTGTGTTTCAAAGTGAAATAACTGTTTTTGTGTACATAGGTGGCTAGTATAGGTCCTACTATCATCTGTATCCATTCCCTTTCCTTTCTTTTTTTTTTTTTTTTTTTTTTTTTTTTTTCTTGGATCCCTGTATGTCCAAAAGTTTGAAATAATATACTGAACAAAAGAAAAGCACGTGAATGCTCTTAACCTCCAGTAAATAACTGACTTCTAGCAGTCGAGTCCAGCAACATGATGGACTGCGAAGGTGACATTAATTCGCGCGGTATCACCTCACCATGATATTTATTATCCCTGAAGATTGACGAAGACAAGAAGTCAGTAAGAAATAGAATATGTATCGTCGTGCTATTGAAAGCATGTCTGTCATGCTGTATTTCACAGTTTTATGCTCCAACAGCACAAAGAATGAAAGATATTGGATTGAAGCACTAAAAGCTGATCAGCCCTAAAATCGTCTCATCAAATTCGGATTCGAATATTGTATTTTATTTTATTTTTTTGCTTGCTTTATAATAGGTGCAAGTAACCTTGAGTGCAGAAAGATTTAATAGAAAAGGTTTTATCCTTATCAGTCACACGATTAAAATATATTATTGTTATGTGCCCGGCGCTAAAATATTATCAGTGATTCCATCAGTGCTTTGTAGAGCTTTCATCAGGGATTATTTTAGGTTTTGTATCTTCAGCTTAACTACGGCCTTCATTCTGTTTGTCTCTGAGATGCACAGGAAGCTGAAACCTGCTGGATGATTTGATTTCATGATTTTTATTTATAATTTTAAAAATACAGCTTTAAAATATATTGTATTATTAGTCTGCACAGCGATTGGTGCGTCCACCTCGTTGTAAGAAGGCCTTGTTTCATTAATTATTTCATTCATTTTTTGAAACGCTTAATCCTAATTAGGGTCATGGGGAGGCTGGCACCTATGTCAGATGACTACAGGCGAGGTCAGAGTACACCCTGGACAGCTCGCCAGGCGATCGCAGGGCAAAAAGATGCTGACGGCTATGCATCTCCTCTTGTTGAAAGTCAGTAATGGTTCTTTTACATGAACTTCCCACCATAGACAGTGAGAGACATGGCCAGCCTTTGATAACCCAGTTAGCTGCACCGGGGGGGACAGTGACAACCTGGTGGAGAGTGGGACTCGAACCAAACCTTATGATCAGTGATGCAGTGCCCTTTACCACCAGGCCACCACTGCCGGCCTTGTTTCAATTCTCTTATTATTATTATTATTATTATTATTATTATTATTATTATTATTATTATTATTATTATTATTAAAATACAGGGATCCCTCACTTTCCGTGGTTAATGGGGACCGAGACCCCCTGCGACTGCCAATTTCCGCCCAGTAGGATCGACCCCCCTAACTGACGTATACGTACAGTGATACCTCTGCTCACGAACATAATTGGTTCCCAGAAAGTGTGTGTAAGGCGAAAAGTTCGTCTTCCGAACATTTATTTCCCATAAGAAACCATTAAAATGAGAATAATCCGTTCCCAGGTCCCCATAAAACATAATTTTCTACTAAATAAGCCTTAAAACTACACAAAAATATACCTTATTTTATGTATAATAAATGTGCTATTGTATTGTAATTAAAGAAATAAACTGTACTGTATAATAAAGTCGTTTTATTTACCTTTGTGATGGTAGTTGATGGCTTGATGGAATGGAGTGGGAGGAGGAGGGAGGGAGGGACTTACTGTTTGGAAGGAGTGTTTGGAAACGCCTACTGTTTGGAAACACCCTTAGCCACACACGCACCCTTAATAGCTCCCTTGTTCTTAAGGATGGGAGCAATGGTAGACTTAGCGTACTGGTACTGGGACGCTAAGTCACACAAACGCACACCTCGTTCGTGTTTTTCAATGATCTCCGCCTGTGGTGGGGTCTTTTTCGGTCCCATAATAGCAAAAGTACACTCAATATGGTCCAAAATGTCTATCAAACACAAACCACTTCCGCACTCAAAGAAAGGGGGTGCTGAACTGTGACGCCATGAGCGTGCGTCAGCTTCTCGTGGCCGCCACCGTGGCGCTGTTCGACCACGTGGTTTGATTCGTCCGCCGAAAACTAGTTCGTCAGCAGAGACAATATGCTCGCAAATTTAATGTTCTTGAGGCGAAAAGTTCGTGAGCTTAAGCGTTCGTCAGCGGAGGTTTTACTGTACATGTATATGTGTACATAATATCAATAAATACATATTCAATGCTATTAATGCCTATAATAACAATTAAACATTCAAAAATAATGCATAAGATGTAAATAAAATATAAACACACGCACAAACACACACACACACACACACACACACACACACACACACACACACACACACACACACACACACACACACACATCGAACCTCGGATAGTCGAACCTCAGATTCAGGAGGAACAATGTGGTTTTCGTCCTGGCCGTAGCACTCTTGACCAACTCTATACGCTCCACAGGATTCTGGAGGGGGCATGGGAGTTTGCCCAATCTGTCCACATGTGCTTTGTGGATTTGGAGAAGGCTTTCGACCGTGTCCCTCGAACGATCTTGTGGGGCGTGCTCCGAGAGTACGGTGTTCCGGACCCGTTGCTACGAGCTATTCGGTCGCTGTATCGCCGAAGCCAGAGTTTGGTTCGTATTGGTAACAGCAGGTTGGATTTGTTTCCAGTGGGAGTTGGAGTCCGCCAAGGCTGTCCTTTGTCACCGATTCTGTTCATAATTTTTATGGACAGAATTTCTAGGCGCAGTCGAGGCGATGAGGGGTTCTGGTTTGATGGCCATCGGATATCGTCTCTGCTTTTTGTGGATGATGTTGTCCTTTTGGCTTCATCAAGTCGGGCCCTCCAGCTCTCATTGGAGCGATTCACAGCTGAGTGCGAAGCAGCCGGGATGAAGATCAGTACCTCCAAGTCCGAGGCCATGGTTCTCAGTCGGACAATGGTGGAATGCACCCTCCGGGTCGGGAATGAGGTCCTGCCCCAAGTGGAGGAGTTTAAGTATCTTGGGGTCTTGTTTACGAGTGAGGGAAGGATGGAGCGAGAGATCGACAGACGGATCGCTGCAGCCTCTGCTGTTAAGCGGTGCCTGTACCGGTCTGTCGTGGTGAAGAAGGAGCTGAGCCGCAAGGCAAAGCTCTCAATTTACCAGTCAATCTACGTTCCAACCCTCACCTATGGTCATGAGCTTTATGACCGAAAGAACAAGATCACGGATACAAGCGGCTGAAATGAGCTTCCTTCGCCGGGTGGTGGGGTTCTCCCTTGCAGATAAGGTGAGAAGCTCCACCATCCGAGGAGAGCTCGGAGTAGATCCGCTGCTCCTCCGCATTGAGAGGGGCCAGTTGAGGTGGCTCGGGCATCTGTTCAGAATGCCCCCCGGACGCCTCCCTGATGTGGTGTTTCGGGCATGTCCAACCAGGAAGAGACCCCGGGGTCGACCTAGAACACGCTGGAGGGACTGTCTCTCGGCTTGTCTGGGACCGCCTCGGTGTCCCCCCGGGAGAGTTGGAGGAAGTGGCTCGGGAGAGGGACCTCTGGACCTCATTGCTTAGGTTGCTGCCCCTGCGACCCGACCCTGGACTAAGCGGAAGATGATGATGATGAAACACACACACACATACAGACGTGCACGTGCACAGATGCGCACCTCACAAAAATGTAAATAGTTTTGTTGAGGGGTTTTGGGTTGTTTTTTGTTTTTGTTTGTTTGGGGTTTTCAATGCTATAAATGCTTATAATAACAATTAAACATTCAAAAATAATACATGAGATGTTAATAAAATATAAGTACACACACACACACACTCAGATGCGCACCTCACATAAAAACGTAAGTAGTTTTGTTGGGTTGTTTTTTGTTTTTGTTTGTTTGAGTTTTTTTTTTTTGTTGTTGTTGTTGTTGTTTGGGGTTTTTTCATAATTGGCCTTGTTTTGCAGCTTCTTCCTTTCCTTTTTCCCCTATTTTTCCTTAATTTTCTTCTTTTTTTATTTTTCGATTAATATTTCTGAGAAACCCGCGATGCACTGAAACCGCAGGAACTGAAGCACGAAGTAGCGAGGGATCACTGTATAATATCATAGTATTATTTAAGTAATAAAATTTTAATAATTAAATAATGACGCCTTCTCAAAATGTATTTTATAGGTATTTACCCCAAAACTATGCCGTTAGTCATTTTCTCTTTTTATTCAATCACATAGTCGGGTTTGACATGTAATTAATAATGTACATTATATTTAATAACCCCGGCTGTTAATTATGATTAAGATTATTCAAACTCTCACTGTTTCGTTATCCCTTTAAGCAAACCAGGAAGCGCGTCTTTTTCTATGAGTCAAACAACACTGATTTTCATTAGTGCTGTATATTAATTCGAAACCTGACAGAGGTCCATTAATTTACAGCCGTAAGGCTCCTAAGGGGAGTTTGTAATATTAAGTGAGAGTGCAAATGAAATAATTGTGTCTTCCTTTCAGGGGAGATCATCAAGCTCAGGAGTATTTTACACGTAATAAGACTAAATTTGTCGTCCATTCAAAGCACCACCTTCACCTTCACATCGAAGCAGATACTGAACAAATGGCACTTTGGACCCACTCAATATCTTCACCACATAGCGAGCTAGGACTGAGAGGATTCATTTCTGGTTCTGGATGAAAGTAGAATGACTTTGAGAGCCAGAATATTCATTCATTCATCCTAATCCTAAATAATCCTAATTCGGGTCACAGGGAGGCTGGTGCCCATGTCAGCTGACTCTGGTTGAGGACAGAGTGCACCCTGGACAGCTTGCCAGGCCATCGCAAGGCAGAAACATGCTGACGGATATGCAGCCCCTCTTGTCAAAAGTCATGGCCGGCCTATATAACCTGGGGAGAGCCAGAATCGTACTTCAAAATAAAGCAGGACGGTCCGCTCTGGTTCTTAGGGGCTCAATTAGCCTCATGTGTATGCATTTGGATTTGGAGGAAACTGGGGTACCCGGAGGAAACCCACACAAGCTCAGGGAGAACATGCCCGAGCCAGGAACTTGTTGAACCCATGACCATTCCTACTGTGAGGCGCGTCCAATTCCCGCCCATCAGGTATTTAATTTCCTATCACACGCCCCCATCAACCAGACAGGGGTGGATGCATGTACATGCCCCCTCTGTGATATGCAGTGCTAACACCCGCCGCTATATGAACTGCTACACATGCGTATTTCAGCTAGCGGCTAACACACTGAGAGGGGAAGCTTTATCCACCTCCTCGAATGAGCTCATGATTGGTTGGTGATTACTATGAGTGACAGCAAGGTGAGCATACACCAGCCCTTCCTTGAGAAAGAGTTCAGCCAATTAGCTCCCATGGACTCCCAGTCATGGATGGTTGCGGCATCAACCTGGATTCAAACCCGCAGTCTCCAGGTTAATAGTCACGCACCTTGTCGATGAGCCACCCAGGAACGTTGATGGTAAATTCTTGACTCTGATTGGCCGAACACAAGAGCCAGCTGCAAGTTTAACATGTTTGTTTACATGGACACATCACATGAACAACTTTTATTTCCGCCGCAAATAAATGTATGCGTTTGTTTTTAGCAGGATTATGTAATGATTTATGTGTGGATCTTTCCGGAGGTTCTGTACGGGTAGACTATAGGCGCAGTAGTGACTTAGAGGTTAATGCAATGCATTACTGCTCCGAAAGTCAGCGGTTTAATCCATATTGTCACTACTGGGGCCCTTGAGCAAGGCCCTTAACCCGCAATTGCTTGGTTATGCAAAAATGAAAAAAAAAAAGGATAACTGTGAGTCGCTCTGCTGAATGCTGCAAATCGAAATCTCATTGGCTGTTCCAGAACACCCCAGGAATGAATGTGAGTGTGAATGGCTGTATGTGTGTTGGCCTTGCAATGGCTTGGCGAGCTGTCCAGGATGTACCCTGCTATGGCCCAGAGTTGGCTGAGATGAGCACCAGATTCCCCGTAACCCTAATTAGGATTAATCTACTTAGAAATTGAACGAATAACTTCAAGAGGGAAAAGTAAAGAGATTTTGGTGAAGGAATATTTCTCAGACGCTCAATTGAATATTTTTTTACCGTAAAAACACAGCCGGCGCTGACCTATTCGATGCCCGAGGCAGGATATTAAGAGGTGACCCTTTACATCACAGTTGGTTCCACCAACACTCTCACTGTGTTCATCCACTCGCTCAGAAACTGCATGCATTATCTCTGAGAAGTTCGACTGTCTGTATAAGAACTGAAAAATAAAAATGCACAAAATGAAAAACTCAGGCTTTGTAGGGTCGGATCAGAAGTGCTGAAAAGAGAAACCGAGTGTATGTGACCTCTGGGTGTTCTATTATGTTAATTTTTTTAAAAAGTTGCTGATGTAAAACCCAGGAAATAATAGCACCTAAACCAGGTTATGGCCGATAATATTATAAACACAATCAGCAGGAGTAAATACACCTTCATGCAGAAAACAAGTATTCATTGTGCACTTCTCTCCCATGATGCATTCTGTTTGCTGGACGTACTGTATACAAAAAGATTAATCAATAACCAAAGTGCACAGGCTTGCAACTCATCATAACAAAAGGGGTTGAGAAAGAGAAAGCATTTTAATCGATGATTACAAGCGGGGCTAACGATGGCTATCCAGACCAGAAGCCAATAAAAACGTACGCCTGGAGGCACGTCAGGGGAATTTGTATTATAATGTTTCATTATAACTATTATCATTCATTTGTTTTCTGAACCGCTTAATCCTAATTAGGGTGGCGGGGAGGGCTGGCACCCATCTCAGCCGACTCCGGGCAAGGGCGAGGTACACACTGGAGAGCTCACCAGGCCATAGCAGAGCCAAGACTTACTACTGTTCACTGTTGACAACACTGTTGACAACTGTTCATACTCACTCTCACACCTAGGGTTGATTTGGAACAGCCAATTTACCTACTGTGCATGTTTTTGGACTGTGGGAGGAAACTGGAGAACCCTGAGGAAACCCACACAAGCATGGGGAGAACATGCGAACTCCACACAGACACACCCGAGTCGAGAATTGCGGTGAGGCGGACGTGATAACTACTATGCCACTGTGCCGCCTTTTATTATTATTATTATTATTATTATTATTATTATTATTATTATTATTATTATTATTATTATTATTATTATCAGATCACGAGAGCGCCCAGGTTTGCTACCAGAAACACAGCTCTCAGTCTCGGCAATGCAGGAAGCTGCAGTGTTGGGGAGTCTCCATATTCTCCAGAAAGTTCTTGGTATGTTCAACGAGGTAGTGATTCCTGGGAGAAGTCCCATTCGCTGTCTTGGCTGGGCTGGGCGTGTAGAGAGGGTGAGGGCCCTGAGCTGATGATGAGCCTCACAAGCCTGATGTACCAGGATCACATGATCCCTCTCTGCTGCAGATCATTAGATCTTTCGTCCAGGATATACATGGACAGGTTCTTTGCCTCCCCCCTGGGGCAAGTCCCATCTCCATTATTGGTGGTTTTATTACCGGAGGGAAGCTCAATGGACTGCGGAGATGGCGTTTGGTCAATTTCTTGACATTCCGTAACCCATCAGAACGCCAGCTTCGCGGTGTTAGCCCTAACTGGGTGATGTATGTTTAGTTCAGGGAGCATACATTTCCCCTATCGAGGTCCACCGCGCAGAAGTGTTCTTCATCATCATCATCATCATCATCATCATCATCATCATCATCATCATCAGCATCATCATCATCAGCATGCTGTTCCAGGTCACCCCTAGGTGTGACATAAGTGTGAAATGTTTTGTCAGTGTTGGTCCTGTGATGGCCTTGCAAGCTGTCCAGGATGTTCTCCGCCTTCTCTTAGAGTCAGCTGAGATGGCCGCCAGCCTCCCTGTGGCCCTTCATTGTACATTTATTTACAAAATTTGGGTGTTCCAATTCACCTGTAAGTGTCAGTGTGAAGGGTTGAGTGAGTCTTGGCCCTGTGATAGCCTGGCGAGCTGTCCTGGGGTGATCCTACTTCGATGGGGGGATCTTGGTCCCAATTAACCACAGAAAGTGAAGGATTCCTGCATATATGGATGGTGCCGTAGCAGCGGTGGGAGGTGGTGGCCTGGTGGTAAGAGGTACTGGATCGCTGATCCTAGGGTTGGGGGTTCGAGTCCCCCTCTCCACAAGGTTGTCACTGCCCCTCCCCCCCAGGTGCAGCTGACTGGGTTATCAAAGGCCGGCCATGTCTCTCACTCTCTATGGTGAGAGGTTGATGTAAAAGAACTGTTGCTGACTTTCGTCAAGAGTAGCTGCCTAGCCGTCAACATGTTTCCGCCCCTTGCTAAAAGGGTTATGTCAAGAAGGGTATCCGATGTGAAAACCTACGCCAAATCGAATATGCGAATCTTTAATATGAGTTTAATATGAAGATGGAGGCAGATGATTTGCTGTGGCGACCCTTGAAGGGAACAGTCGAAAGGAAAAGAAGATGGCCGGTGTGGTAGCGGTACGATGGCATAGTAGTTAGCAAGTTTGCCTCACAGCAAGAAGGTCCTGGGTTCGATTCCCAGCCTGGGTGTTTCTGTGTGGAGTTTGCATGTTCTCCCTGTGCTTGTGTGGGTTTCCTCCGACAGTCCAAAAAATGTTTGTTTTGTTTATATTTTTTTATTTTTTTTATTTATTTATTTTTTTTTTTTTGCTGTTTGGTTTTTTGCATAATTGGCCTTGGGGGTTTTTTTTGGCCTTTTCCTTAACTTTTCCCCGATTCTTCCTTAATTTCCTTATTTTTCCGATGAATATTTATTTATTTTAAAAACTGTGATGCATTGAAGCCGCATGAATTGAAGCGCGATGTAGCGAGGGATTCCTGTGTATATGACACATAAGACAGTAAACTGTAAATTTGGGTGAGCTATGTTCACATCCCAGTAAAAGAGTAAACATGTTTACTGGGGATCAAGGGCTGGTCAGTGTTTTCTATTTCCTTTCTTTTTTTTTTTTCCTTTTTCTGTGCTGTAAAAAAAAATTAACTCCTAAATTCTCACTTTCATAAACTAAATAAACTGCAAAAAGAAACAGATTTCAACCTAAACAGAACAAGAACCGTTTCCGCAGAGCTTTTATTTCCTGTTTGTGTGAGCAATATCGATCAGGAGATTTTATAAATGCGTTTTCCTGTGGCGACTCCTTTAACCTGCTCCACTTACCTCAAACCCAATTTCTCACACCCAGGCAATAACGGACTGTATTCACTCAGCCGAGTGTGAAACCGAATCTGTGAAAATCATGTTTCGGGAGATAATGCAGTCTGGGGGATAGTCAGTGATGATCTCTGACAGCAGGACCTAATGCGACTGGATGGAATAAGGAATGCAGATGTTTTTGCTACATCTGTCTGGATTTGATTTTTTTTTAATGTATTTATTTCTGTAATTTTTGTAAAATTTATTTATTTTGTTTACTTTTTTCTCTATCACACACTTGTAAGACCTCCTAGGGGACACCTTGCCCATAGCTGCATATAATATATGTATGAGTGTTCTCACTTCATCTCTAACAACCTCTATCTCTCTTACACACACACACACACACACTGACCAGCCTTGCAAATGGCCTGGTTTTTATGATTTAAAACAGCTGCGCAGGACAGTATTTGAATTCAGGAAGCCGTAACAACACTCATGGGAGCAGTGCATTGTCTTGCTGGTTTATCTCTTCGCATATGGAAAGGTGGACCACACCAGAGCAGTGTTAAATCTGCAGGCTATATAATGCAAGCACTTCACTTTGAGTACTGCTGGCTTGGGCTTATGAGAAATGAGATGGTAGCGAGGGTGTGATCTGGAAGGGGTGCCATTTTTAATGAACTCTCAGTAGCCCTGATCAAGTGTATCACTGCAACCTTTTTTCTCAGCGTATTAAACTGAAGACTTTGTTCCACACCGGCTCATCATGACTGCCGTGTCAGCGATAAAAAATCATAGCCGTGCAATAATTATTAAATAACAACTAACATGTAAGCAAATAATAATTTGCTGTACCCCACAGTACTGTTAAATGCTGGTTTCTAATTGGTCAGATGTTCAATACTTTTCAGTAACCGCTTGGCTGCAGGATTTAAATGTAACAGATCATCAGTTCTTTACTAACAACTAACACAGGAATCTTCACGGTTCAGCGCTCCCAATAAACAAATTATAAAACCGACCTAACAGTTGATATGGGGAGGTTTACTGTCAGGAACTGTTTAATTATTACATTTATGTACCTCCAGTCATTAGTCGAAATGAGGGGGGGGGGGGGGGTGAAGTATAACTTTTATTGCATTTCAGAAATGTGCACCAAGTTAAATTTATATTTAAGTTATAGTTCATTAAACACACCTTGAGGAAACCTATAAGAAGAAGTTGAGGCATTGGCTGTTTAGGGAAACTTACGGTCTTACAAAAAGATGTGTGACTTGCGACCAGTAATGCTTGTTTACAACACACTAAAGAAAAAAAAAGAAAGAAAGAAAAAGGAAATAAATATATTGTAATAATAAATATAAGTGTGGAAGGAACCACAAAACCCTCCCTGATGTGTGTGTGTGTGTATATATATATATATATATATATATATATATATATATATATATATATATATATATATATATATATATATATATATATATATATATGTATGTATATATATATATATATATATATATATATATATATATATATATATATATATATATATATATAGGACAGTGGTGGTCTAGTGGTATAGGGTGCTCAATTGCTGAGCCTAAGGTTGGGGGTTTGAGTCCCCACAGGGTTGTCACATGCGCGTGTGTGTTGACCATGTCGTGTTAGCAGAGTTATAATCCTACACATGTTTATGGAAGGTTAACAGACTGAGTCAAGAAATAAAGCATCAAACAACAGTAACTCTGTCCTTTACACGAAAAGCATCATGGTAGCTGTAGCTCCATAATAGCCAATGGGAGAGAGCTGCATCATCCCTCCTAGTCACTGATAGGTCAGCGGGGCGGGATGTTGGGAGATAGTCAATAAGAGGGCCCTGTGTCATCCCTCTTAGCCAATTTGAGGCTAGCGGGGCGGGATGTTGGGAGATAGGCAATGGGACGTAGCTGTCTCATCCCTCCTGGCCATTGGGAGGCCAGCGGAGCGGGATGTTTGAACCTCAATGACGGGGGAGCAGCTCACGTATTGTTTGAATGTTTGAATGGCGCGTTTAAATTTTTAACATGATGCTTTCATAACGTGAACTTGTTTCGTGTCCAGAGAAAAAATTTTAGGAAAATGCGTTTCGTAACCTGAATTTTTCATTTGGTGAGACTTTCGTAAAGTGAGGTACCACTGTATATTGGTAGACACTCTTATCCAGAGCAACTTACAATTATCATTTTTACAACTTGAAAAATCGAGGGTTAAGGGCCTTGCACAAGGGCCAAATGGTGGTGACAATGGGGATCATTTTCTGTAACCGGTTAATCCTAATTAGGATCTCTGGGAGGCTGGTGCCCATCCCAGCCAACTTTGGGAGAGGGCAGGGTACACCCTAGACAGCTCACCAGGCCATCACAGGGCAGAAACATGCTGACGGCTATGCAGCTATTCTTGTCTAAAAACAGGAATGGTTATTGTACATGAACCTCAAACCATAGACAGTGAGAGACATGGTCTGTCTTTGATAACCCAGTTAGCTGTACTGGGGACAGTGACAACCTGTTGAGAGTGGGACTCGAACCCCCAACCTTAGGATTACTGAAGCAGCACCTAGTGTACCACCAGACTACCACTGCCCATCCTCATGTACATGTACACATATATATATATATATATATATATATGTGTGTGTGTGTGTGTGTGTGTGTGTGTGTGTGTGTGTGTGTGTGTGTGTGTGCATTTTTCCCCAAATGCATGGCTTAGTATTTCCTACCATAAGTAATAGATCTTATCAGGTATTAATTCATCATTTCAAAGTCTTAATCCTTGATTAGATGATTTGATGGTCAGGTGGACATGCTTTGGGTTTGAACGAACATCTTCTGGAAACAGATCAAGCCCCAAGTTGTCAGTCCTGACCCACCCCCGGTGCAGCTAACCGGGTAATCAGAGGCCAGCCATGTCTCTCATTGTCTGTGGTGAAAGGCTCAAGAACATTACTGATTTTCACAACGAGTCAGACATGGATTGCCATCAGCATGTTTAGGCCCTGTGATGGCCTGGTGAGCTGTCTGGTGTGTACTCACCCGGAGTGAGCTGATTAGGTTTGAGTGGTTCAGAAAAAAAAAAAAAATGAAGGAATGAAAACATGGCACAATTAATAATTACCCAATCAAAAGTGTGGTAAAATCTGTACTGCGATTTAAAGAGGAGCGGAATTGGTCATCTTTACAGCATCAGCATCATCATCATCATCATCATCATCATCATCATCATCATCATCTTCTCTTTCTTCTTCTTCTTCTCCCACTTAATCCAGGGTCGGGTCGCACAGGCTGCAGCCTGAGCAGTGAGGTCAAGACGTCCCTCTCCCCAGCCACTTCCTCTAGCTCTACAGGATAATTTAAATTTTAATATTACTAATATGTTTAAGTGATACAGGGGATTATTTTAATATAAATCACCTGTATCATTTAAACATATTAGTAATAAAAAGCACAAAACTGGGTTATTTTACCATGTGGATTAAAAGCGTGGGTTGAACAGTATTGTTTTGTTTTGTTTTTTTGTTTGTTTGTTTTTTCCTTTTTTTTTCCTGAAAATGACTTGAGTGCTTTGGGGAGGGTTCTTCATTGCAAGTAAACAACCAGATGTATTTAGTAAGCAGCATTTTATGTGATAAAAACTGTTCAAAAAGCAACTGTCACTGCACTTTGGAAAAATGTATGTAAATGGCGACACATTTGAACCAGAGGAGGCAGAGGCGGGGTCTCTTGTGGAGACAGTGAGACGTCATATTCTAGTGACTCTGTGGATGAGAACGCTTCCAGAGATGAGTGTGATGGTTAATCCAAAATAGCATACGCAGTAAAAGTTTTTTTTTCCGATTCAGGTTTCCTGTCATCCTCCGCACTGGAATATAATGCGCTATGATGCACTTGTTATGGTGGCTATATCAGTGACATAACACAGCCAACCCAACCCGCAAGTCCGCAGCACTACCAGAGTGAACAGCCAACCAGAAAAGTAACACGTTTGTAAGCAATCCCAGTGTTGCAGTACTAACATGCACTTTATAGAGGGTGAGGACTGAATTTGCTGGAAGGACCCACCGATGTCATCATTTTAAAGTGCTAGTAACACTAATTTAACAAAGGTACCTTTAAACTCAACCTCCGCCACCACCACCACCCGCAAAAACAAACAAACACACACAAAAAAAACATTAGTTGTTCATTCAGTAATGTCCATTGCATAAATAAATAATATACTAAAACATCCTCAGTTGTCCATCACATCACGTGAATCTTAATTTATGAAAAAGCATCAAAAATTCATGATGTTCACAAGTGTGTATCAAAGTCCGAAGAGATAGCAAGGAAATGTAGGACCTGAGACTGAAGGGTTGATGAACTCTACTAAGGTAGTCCGTATGAAAAGCTTCGACAAAAAGCATAATCAATACCCTCCGCGTTGGTTTATGTCGAGCAGTGTGATCGTGATTGCTCGTAATGTTTCCTTCTTCATGTATGCTTATAGATGTCTCTATTCCTTCACAGCTCCGCCCGATAATATTGCAGTAATAGCAGAGAACACACCTGCACCGTTTAGCCGCTATCAAGCCCAGAACTTCACTTTGATCTGCATTGTCAAAGGAGGCAAACCAGCACCATCGGTAAGTTCAGTTTACGTGACACACATCACAAATCCCATCTGGGTCGGTCCTTAATCTGCTCCTTTCACACGTTTCATAGTGGTGCTTCTAATAAATTCTGAAACAAACGACCTGCTGCCTGACTGCATAAATTGTAAACTTCGACCTGATTCAAAGTCTTGATTTTGATCGCCCACATCGCTGAAAATTGGGGCCGCGAAGCTCCCTGATATTGCACAGGCTCAGTTTAACCATGCTGCTGAACTCTACCATGTCATTAATCATGCTCCATGGGTGCATGGTTTTGTATTCCGGATCTGTCCTGCTTGCAATTAAGTGCCCAGCGCGACAGGAGCATGAGGTGAAAATGATTTCCGCTACCCAGCCTAGAGCTGGGCCACACTAGATGCTGGCCTCACCTGTCACAACCTCCATTAGTGTCCAAGAGTTCATTCCAACAGTGGAAAATATTTACCTTCTATCCTCCACTCCGTCTGAACTTCATCAACCTCTTTATCGCCAGACTCTTAATTTGTATGAGATTGCATTTTACAAATGAAAAGTTCCTTAATTTGCTAAAGAATATTAGTTTCAGTGTCCAGCTGATTTGAAATCTGGGGTTAGAACCGTGGAAGGTGCAGACCTAAGAATGTTAAGGAGTTTGAAATGTTTTTCATGGAAATCATGCTTAAAATATTCTACACATGGAGAGAGAAAAAATAAATAAATAAGGGATTGTTCATGTGTTCATTGGCTAAACTATGTTATTCTCGTAAGTTTGCAAGCAGGGTGAAGTCTACCTCAGCCAACTCACACCCTGAACCCACACCCTTGCCAGTCTGTCACTGCACCAACACGGCAATTTTGGTTTTAACTGTGGGATACTAAGTGCAGGGGTTCACCAAGGACCAACATGCAAGCTCCATAATAAAATCGCCCCCTGCTGGCCACAGATGATATCTACTGGCTTCAGCTCAGAGCTGAAGCTCATCCGCAGTTTCTCTAGCTTAAAGCAACTCGGTATTTTAGTAATTTTTACTGGTACCTATTTATACCGCTAGTTGGACAGAGGCCCGCTTGTGGTTAAGACCTTGCCCAGGGGGTTTTACAAGAATTTGAACCTATGATCTCTTAATCTTTAGCACTACATCTACTACATCATCAGCTTCACTGGCCATAGGGTGGGACTCAAACCCAGGACCTTTTTGTTGGTGAGACGAGAGTGTTGACCAGTTTGCCACCTTTCCCTCGCTCTAAGTAGGTAGTCTGTTGGGCTTTTTACACCCGAGCCTAGTGGCTCATCAAGTCATAAGGGTGCTTATCCCTGGCTTCCATAGCGTGAAGCTACCAGGAGTTCAACCCCTCCTGGATGGGACGCTAGTCTATCGCAGGTTACCTTCCCAGTATATTTTTTACTGGTACCCATTTATACTGCTGGGATGACAGAAGCACACTTGTGGTTAAGACCTTGCCCAGCGGTGTTAGCACAGTGGGGGTCTAACTGGGATTCGAACACACAACCTCCTGATCATGAGCCCAGCATGCTAACCACTATGCCACCAGCCCCACCTATTTATTTATTTAGCCCCATTTATTTATTTATTTCCATTTACCCCTATTGGATTTGAGTGACCAATCAAAACGGTGATTTTTAAGAAATTCACTGTCCATGTACCTCAGTCCATTTCTGAGTGATGAGTGATGTTTATACAGCTTAATAAACTACAAACTACAAACACGACATTTTTTTTTTTTTTTAAGTTGTATAATGAAATTATCCCACAGCATTTTCTCCTCCCACTGGCCTTCACATTTTAAATGCATGCCTTAATATCGTCTGAAAATGAACTGGAATGGTTTCTTGTCCAAAAGACCTGGGAAGCAGTCTGTCCAAATGATATTAGATCTAATTTGGAGCGTTGCCTGATTCTTAAATACCAACATGACAAAAAACACTGCTCTGAAATTAATGTATTTCTGGAAACACTGCTTGTTGACTCGCAACATAGAACAGCCCCACGGAGGCTCAGTGATCGCAGCCAAAACCGTCTCGTATGACTTTGTATGAATGAATCAATAGCAAGTAAACAGATCTGGAGGATGTTTGGAGACGGATCATCCACCGAGGGAGACTAGAGACTCTCCCTTCACTTTTATCAACTGACTGATCTGAATGTTAACCCCCAGTTGGAAACAAATGAAAATATAAAGGGAACTGGATATCTCACAGACTCGTTGTGTAGTTTGAAAGCCGCCGTTATTTTATTTACTATAATAAGAGCGGGCAACCACATCGGGATATTGGTTGGCACGTCCACCCCATAGCAGGAAGGTTAAGAGTTCAATTCCTCATAAATCTCATTAACAAAATCTCATAAAGCCCTGTCACTAGTTATGAGAAGAAGGAACGTTGTGGTCTGGCAGAACCTTCATTCGTTAATCTGCTGAGCCACTTAATTAACTTAACTTCATTACATGAGTTACAGGGAGGCTGGAGCCTATCTCAGCTGACTCTGGGTGAAAGCAAGGTACTCCTGAATAGCCCTCCGGTTCAATGCCCGGCCAATATACATACAACAATTCACACTTGGATTCATACCTAGGGGCTGATTAGCTTAATGTTCTTGATGTGTTGGAGGAAATTGGAAAAATTGGAAGAAACCCATGCAGAAATGGGGAGAACATTCAAATTTCACATGAAAAAACACCCTTGACAAGCCCGTGACTCGAATCCACGGCGTTCTTGCTGTGAGGCGAATGTAATAACCAGCACATGTCCATGGTGTCTGTCGTCTTCTTTTGTTTTCCTTTCGGCTGTTCTCTTTCAGGGGTCTCCACAGTGAATCATCTGCCTCCATCTTCATGGAAGTCATATTAATGATTTGCATATTAGATTTGGCGTAGGTTTTTACGTCGGATGTCCTTCCTGACACAACCCTTTAGCAAGGGGCGGGAACATGCTGATGGCTATGCAGCTACTCTTGTCGAAAGTTAGCAATGGTTCTTTTACATGAACCTCTCACCATAGACAGTGAGATGTCCTGCAGCCTTTGATAACCCAGTCAGCTGCACTCGAGGGGGACACTGACAACCTTGTGGAGAGTGGGACTCAAATCCCAAACCCTAAGATCAGCGATCCAGCACCTTTTACCACCAGGCCACCATCGCCCTCCACCAGGCCATTACTGTCCTACGTTCGTGTTGCTTGTGACAAACCAAAAAAAAAAAAAAAAAAAAAAAAAAACCCTCTAACTAACATTGAAGTGCTTGCAGTGCATTGTTTGATTTTGTTCTAACCCAATAGCTGTGCTGTTTAATAGCGGTAATGCATGTTGTGTTAACGTAGAGTAAAAACCTACCAGGAATAGATGCAGAGGTAGCAGTGTAACACGTACAACAGTACATGAGCAAAGACCATGTTTCCTCTGGAGCAACACAGAAGTGCTGTTGTGTGACGCGAGGTGAGACAGAGTCACGTAATGTTTAGCGGCGTAGTAGCCAAACATAAAAAAGAACAGAGGCACCCGAGTGAAGAAATCAAGCAGCATCCGGTAAAACAAGCCAATTAGGTCAACAGGGAGGCGTTGGATCCAGTGTTAACACATTTAACAACAAGTCAGAATAAAGTAAAGACCAACTGGGAAAATAATAAATAAATACAAAAATAAGAAGATATGCAGATTTAAAATGATAGAATTAAATGTTCTGTCAATGTTTTAAAAGTTTAAGTCATCAGAAAAAAAATCGATCAAAGCACAGCCAAAAACATGCTATAAAAATTATAATACATGAAAAAAAAAAAAAAATGAAAGTGTTTTCATAAATAAATAAATTAATAAAAAATGTAGTGCAAACTGAAGACTTTTCAATCTGGGAATCTCACAGCGCGGAAAAAATATCATTCAAAGCTCGCATGGGTCCATATCCGGACCAGTTCTTTGTTGGCCCAAGATCCATACAGTATTTGGTTGAAATTTATTGAATTGCCATGCATTAGTTTTCATGCTATCATGTTTGCACGCACACACACACACACACACACACACACACACACACACACACACACACACACACAATAATAAAAATAAAAAACACACCCTTCCTCTTGGTGGTGGTTAAAATAATAACAATAATAATAATAATAATAATAATAATAATAATAATAATAATAATAATAAATACAATATAATGAAGAATGCAACAAGAAGTATAACCTTTTAGGTTCTGTTACAGGGAAGTTGAAACCTATCTTAGCCAACACTCAGTGAAGGGTACATCCAAAAGAGTTTTCTGGTTCACCATAGGGCTACTCGTACATTTGAAAATATTATAATTGCTAATCATCATCATCATCATCATCATCATCATCATCATCATCATCATCATCATCACAATAGACCCACATAGACCCCACTGTGAGTTGGGTCGTAGCAGAAGCATGAGCATGGCTTTTGTGAGACTAATCCCAGTTGGCTGCACGGGGGCAGTGACAGCGAGACAGCGACAGCCTGTTGATAGTGGGGCTTGAAATCCCAACCTTGGGATCAGTGACCTTTACTACAAGGCCACTACTGCCCAATAATAATAATAACAATAATAATAATAATAATAATAATAATAATAATAATAATAATAACAATAATGTTATTATTATTATTATTATTATTATTATTATTATTATTATTATTATTATTATTATTCATTCATTTATTTATTTATTTATTTATTATGAACAGCAACAACAAATATTCTTTAAAATATGATTATTGCAGTCAGTTTATAAGTCACTGTGGAACCATGATACAAATTCCAATAAGGTGACTGCATTAATGTTTTGTTTTTTTGTTTTTGTGTGTTTGTTTGTTCATTTTCTGAGGCATTTAATTGCACTTGGTTGTGGGGAGACTGAAGTCTGTCTCAGCTGAGTCTGGGCAAAGGCGGAGGTACACCCTGAACAGCACAGTAAACCATCGCAGGGCCAAAACAACTAGTCACACTCTCACTCACACCTGAACCTCAATTTGAAACAGCCAATCAGTGTAGTGCGCATGTTTTGGGACTGTTTGAGGAAACTGGATGAAAACCCATACAAGCGTGCATGCGAATATTATTATTATTATTATTATTATTATTATTATTATTATTATTATTATTATTATTATAGTATTAGAATTCATTGTTGTTATTTTTGTTGATTGTTCAATTTAAGCCTCAGTGTTGTATTAACATTATGATATATATATATATATATATATATATATATATATATATATATATATATATATATATATATATATATATATATATTAATTAGACCTTTGGAATGTTTTATAGTCTGTAATTAGCAGCTGAATGAAGAAATGTATATGGAATATATAATCAATAGCAGGGCTTCATAATTTCACCACTTTCTTGAAATCAATTTGTGACAGCCATCATGCAGAACTCGAGCTGCACGGCGTAGTACATCAGGTGCATTGTGCCGTGCACCCAATTTATAATACAGGCTTGCTCTCTCCACACCTTTTTGTTAAGTCACACTACGTGACACAAAGCAATTCCATTTAATGCAAAGAAATCCATAAACTGTGGTGTTTACTTTCTCTTTATGTGTTTTTATTTCAAACAACATGCATGCTATCTTAAAAAAAACATTTAAAAGCATCTTGGGATATTTTTACAGGAATACTTAGAAATCGTTCTGAATGCCTTTTATGCATCCTATAAACTTAAAGGTATTGTTCATACTCATAAAACAAATTATTTATTATATTATTATTTTAAAACTTGAATGCTAAGCTGACTTTTTATCAGTCGTTTGCAATAAGGCTATACCAAAACCAAATCTGAGAAAAAAAAATATTTTTTGTATCAAATTTGTAGGTTATATTGTACCCTCAGTTCTTACATTTGTTAACAGGATAACACAAAAAGTTTTGATGATTTTTTGGAAATGTGGTATAATCGCAAGCCCAACAGGGGGTGCTGTTGAGTTTCTGGGGGGTTTTTTTGGAAAGAGAATATACTTATATTAGTTACTGGTGTGTTGGCTCTTTCATGTATCCGTCTCTCTTAGTGAGGGCAGAATCCCTTCTGGACAGCTCACCAGGCCATCGCGGGGCAGAAACACGCTGATGACTGTGCAGCTAATCATGTTGAAAGTCAGCAATTGTTCTTTTACATGAACCTCTCACCATAGAGAGTGAGAGACATTGCCAACCTTTGATAATCCAGTTAGCTGCACTGGGGGGACAGTGACAACTTTGTGGAGAATGGGACTCGAACCCCCAACCTTAGGATCAACAATCCAGTGCCCTTTACCACCAGGCCACCACTGCGGTCCACCAGGCTACCACTGCCCTGCCCATGCTGCCTGTGGCAAACAAACAAACAAACAAAAAAACTCTAACTACCATTTAAATGCTTGCAGAGCATTGTTTGGGTTCAGTCACAGTCAGTGATTTTGACCATCATGTAAAAGTATAATTGGTGTCACTGCATATCTGTAAAGTTTACATAAAATTATGTAAAATAAAAAAATACATAAAAAGAAGAAGAAGAAGAAACAAAACACAGAAATAAAACATTTCTAGTCAAACAAGTGCCTCTGTGTTAATGACAGAAGTCAGAAGGAGAATGGCCAGCCAGGTTCGAGTAACTCAAATGATTACGCTATACAGCTGTGGCGCCCAGAACACAGATAAAGACCGAACCAGGTTCTGTTCCTGTCCTCCGTGAAGAGTAATCACCACGAAACTATATATCACTGCACATCCTGATTGATGTATTTGCACAAAGCTGGTGGACTCACCACCACACAATAACAAGCTCACGCTGATTAAGCGGAAGTCTATAGAATAATGAAGACTAATTACCAGTATTATTGAGTGAGAACAAGCCATATTAGTCCTTACCCGGATACCGTCCCCATAGAAAAATGATATCATCATCCTTTTCAATGATATATTCTAATACTGTTCCGAGTGTGTAGGGGTTTGGCCAAACACAGGAGCACAGACTATTGTCAAGCACCTAAATGAGCTTGGTGCTTAAAAATTGGGCTCCTGGCAGCAAAGACCAAGCAGGTGCTTTCATTAGTCGCCATTCAGTAGAGAGAAGGGGTATATGCACTGTCTCCATTCGCCATTGTGTGCAGACTCTCATGTTGAATTACATCTGCTTTTGCTGGCCAGCTAAATGAGCAGGACGCACAGCGGTACACGGCTCTGTGTGACCTTTTATTATGCAAATATTAAGAGAGCGCATGTGTGTCACGGGCCTCCAGCAGAGGATCTGATTGAGAATCTATATATTATATATACACAGCTTTTTTTATTATTATTATTATCTGCTGCACTCGACAATTTACCCTTTTATCAGCACACAAAATTGCACACGTCAGTCTGAGCAGTATGCCAGAAAAACCCTCTGGAAAGATCATCATGTCCGAAAGTGGAGTGTCCTTAAAAAAATGTAATAATTTATAATTTTTTTTTTTTTTTTTTTTAAATCAGGACACAGCAGATTTTGTACAATCAAGATACGATATAGACTCTGTGTCTTAAACCAATGAAAGTCCAGCTGAAAGCAAATTTAAATCTAAGTAAAATGTCAATATAGCAATATATAAAAATGACTTTCAACAAGAGAAGCGAGGAGCTGCATAGCCATTGGTGTGTTTCTGCCCTGCGATGGCCTGGCAAGCTGTCCAGGGTGTACTCTGCCCCCACTCAGAGTCGGCTGAGCTGGGCACTAGCCTCCCCGCCATCCAAATTATGATTATGCTGTTCAGAAAATGAATGGATAAAGGAATTTTAGCTGAGATATGATCGCCAAGCTGCCCACTGAATCTTCATTCTTGTCTGTAAGGGCTTTGGTAGCTTTTGACTTGTGTTTACTGAGCTTTGTGAATTCTTTATCTCTTAATATGTTTCCTGTATACATTTTGTCATAAAAAAAATAAAATAAATAAATTATTCATTCACTCATATTCTATGCTGCTTAATCCTAATTAGGGTCATGGGGGAGGCTGGCGCCCCTCTCATCTGACTCTGGGTCAGTAATTAAGTAGGGTCACGGTCAAGAGTCGTCTGACTCTGGGTCAGTAAGTAAGTAGGGTCATGGTCAAAGGTCATCTGACTCTGGGTCAGTAAGTAAGTAGGGTCATGGGGGAGGCTGGCACCCCTCTCATCTGTGTTGGCAGGGTACGCACTGAACGGTTCACCAGGCCAGCGCAGGGCCAACACTCATACAGTTATCCACACTCATACCTAGGGATTATTTGGAACAGCTAGTCAACCTACTGTGCATGTTTTTGGACTATGGGATGAAAGCGGCGTACCCGTAGGAAACCCATGTGAGCACGAGGAGAACATGCATATTCCACACAGAAGCTCTCTAGCTGGGAATAGAACCCAGGCCTTCTTTTGGGGCAGATATGCTAATCATTATGCCACCCTTTCATTGAATAATTAATTATTAATTAATGCATTTAAAGCAGGTAACTAACGACTAAGTTAAAAATCAAAAACGCACCAGTCCGGATACGCAGTTTATTCCAACAAGATATTTTATCATGTCACCATCTTGCAACTCTTGTCTAAACTTCCTGCGTTAACGCTAAGTCACTGATGAAAGACAGATTGACGCGAAATGGCAGCGTAGCCTCTGTGTCATAGATGCGCTGAGAGAAAACTCTTGACTTTACCCCCTCCCTCCCCCCAAGTGCACTCAGAAAGCACTGTAGCTCTGCTTTTTGAAACACAATGACTTATCATAATCATAATTGAGAGCGTAATAATGACATACAGCTGTAATGATGTTATAAGGCAACAATAATGCAAAGCCCTGATTTGTTTGTGAAATTTATTTTCTGGTGTGAGAGTATAAAAAAATAGAAGCGAGCAGTTTCCTGCACGCTGCAGGAAACCATTAACAGAAACAAGCCATGCTGCGGGGAAAAAAAAAATAAGCACGAAATCTAATTCAAACCAGGCCTGCGCTGTTTATAATAATTGTTATTAGTGTCCTGTGGCAGTCGTTTTCTTTTAAGTGGGTCCTTCCTAATGTGTCACTTTTATCTGTTTACACGTCACTTTTCATTTTGATAGTTGTGCATTAGCACACAAAGATTAATAAATTGTGCCGCTGCAAAAATAGGATGAATATCCATTTTGTGAATATTTATTTGTAATCAGGTCACCTGTCTCCTTTTTTTCACATTTATATCAACTATTCTCTACATCAGGGGTCTCCAATCTTATCCACAAAGGGCAGGTGTGGGTGCAGGTTTTCACTTCAACCAAACAGTATAGTCACACCTTCCACCTGTTTCCACCAATCACCGATCATCAAAAGGAAAAGAAAAAAAACCCTAGATTGGACATTACTGTTTCAATTATGAAGTGGGGCCATCTTGGTGAGATCACCTTGTTCTAAGACTTTAAGGCAATGGTGGCAGGGAAGGCACTAGAGTATGGAAAAATTGTAGTCACCATAGAGGTGAGGGGAAACACGAAAACCAAAATTACCTCAGAGCAGGCACTGGTCAAGCACAGAGCTGAGAACCAGGAGCCAGAGAGATCACGGGGAAACGGGATTGCGAAGAGGGACAATCTTCTAGCACTGGGAGGAGCGCGCAACTCCTCTTTATAGCCCGATTATGGCTGAATGGAATCAGGTGTGTGCTCCGGACTCTGTCCGCATGTAACAGCCATGCCCCTCACCACTGCCTGTAGTGCATAGAGAGAGTTAAACGCCGCCAAATTCAGAGCCACTCCCAACACAGACTATAACAGTACCCCCCATCTATCTATCTATCTATCTATCTATCTATCTATCTATCTATCTATCTATCTATCTATCTATCTATCTATCTATCTATCTATCTATCTATCTATCTATCTATCTATCTGCCTGTCTGTCTGTCTGTCTGCCTGCCTGTCTGTCTGTCTGTCTGTCTGTCTGTCTATCTATCTATCTATCTATCGAGGCATATCATGTAGCATCACCAAGATATGCGTAGTGCATAAAATAATGCAGATACACATTTAGAACATCAGATAACTTTAATATCAACATCAGAATGGAGGAGAATGCAATCTTATTATCTTAATAACTTAATGTTATTGTATATGCCATTGTTGTTCGTGACAAACAGGCTGGTTGGAGTGTCTCAGACACCGTTGTTCTGCTGCAGTTTTCATGGTCTCTAGTAGGATGTGAATCTCCATCACTCAGGTTGAAATGCTACAAATCTTGATGAATTACCAATGATCTGAAACAATAAATATATAAACCCATTTCTTCTGCAACGCAATTCAGTGCAATAAGATTTATATTACATGTGACGCTCTTTCTGTCTTGTGCTTTCTTCTCTTCAGTCGTTTCTCTCCTGGTTCTGGTTTTATACATTTATGCATCCTACCTTTATCACCGTCACTCTTCTAGGAAGGTTTTCCAATAAACTGACTGAAACATGACTGTGTGGATTTGAGCTCATTCAATTACAAGAACATTAGAGAGGTCAAGCACTGATGTGGTTTGAGAAAGACCGGTATGCAATGCAGTCCATTCATCACGGAGGTCTTCAGTGGGCTTGAGGTCAGGGCTTTATGCAAGACATTCAATTTCTTCTACTTCAACCCTTACAAACCACCTCTTCATGGATCTCACTTTGTGAAAGTCATACTGGAACAGGTTCTGGCCATTCAATTCAAGTAAAGGCAAATTGTAATGCTAATGCAAAGGCATTCGCTAGTTATTTTCATCCAAGTTTGTAGCAGTACTTTGCAGAAAGCCAAAACATGGGTCTGAATGACAGGTGTCTACAAAATTCATCTCTGTCCGTATAGATAGTACGCATCTCTGTTCCTGGGGGTCAACCTGCAGGATATAGTAGTATACTCTGAGTCTATCGGGGCAGTGGTGGCCAGGTGATAAGGTGCTGGATCAATGATACTAAGTTTGGGGGTACAAGCGCCACTCTCAACAGGTTGGCACTGTCCATCCAGTGCAGCTAACTGGGTTATCAAAGGCCGGCCATTTCTCTCACTGTCTATGGTAGGAGGCTGTTAAAGAACCATTGCTGACTTCCGACAAGAGTAGCTGCATAGCTGTCAGTGTGGTTCCGCCCTGCGATGGCTTGGCGAGCTGTCGATAGTGTCCTCTGCCCTTGCCCAGAGTTGGCTGGGATGGGTGCCAGTCTCCCTGTGACCCTAATTAGGATTAGGTGGTTACAGAAAATGAATGAGTCGATGAGCTATTATTACCTATCAGTTTGATTCCTTATTTAATGTTATAAAATAAAATGAGTTAATCTTCCTGTGCCTGACGCCACAGCTATGCTTCAACAAGACCAAGGACAAGAAATCTTACCTCTCTCTTCACTGGAACTCAAGTAAGAATAAATGGCTGATAAACAGGGGCGGTTGCATACAAGCAGCTCTTTCAAAGGTTGTGCCACATAGAAAGCATTTTCATATGTGTTTGTACCTGTTTTCGCAAGCCTATTTGGTTTTAAAGAGGTGATCCAGTGACAGCATTGCATTTTGAAGGATGGACTGGAACGTATTTGGCTTCTTTGAAGCCATATTTTCAAGTTTTAAAGCCCAATGTGAAACTTTCCAGTGGTTCATGCAAAAGGTAACATATGTGACCAAAGTTCCCCAAAGCAACTGATGATCTCGGGTCTTCAAATCAAGGCTCAGATGGCCAGGTGGGCATGGTTAGTCTTCAGGAAGGTAGATCCTCAGGAATATGGTTGGTGACCACTAATGTATAGGGTAAATAAAAAAAAAAAAAGCTTTCAGGACTGGCCCCTGTAGTACTCCACTATTACCTTGTTATCAATCTTGCATGTTGTGGCTGAGAATTAGTAGGGTCTAAGATTTTAAACAAGGAAAAAGAAGCTGCTTGGTGGAACCTGTAAATGGTCTGCGTAACTGTAAATTAACTGTTTCCTTTCCAGCACTGAGCGTAATTGAGTTTCTTTAAAGGATCTGTGGCTTCTCACTGGTGTAGCCATGGCGCTATCCATATATCCATCCAAATGTCAAATTAAATTTAGGAGGAAAAATTAAACCAGCCATAAAACAGGTTGTGCAGCGGACTGCGTTTTCATTAACTCGGTGTAGAGGTATAAATGTGTCACTGTTGTAAACACAATTTCACCATGAGATATATGGAGAGAGCGCATGGAGACATAAATAATATCCAGCAACATCTAATTTTCAATGTTTCAGACAATGGTTGTGTTCGAAGTTTAATGTTATATATTTTGTTAACGTTTCATGTATTTGTATTGGAGACACAGTTATGTGCTACATGTTATTTATTATTATTTGTGGAGTAGTGATTAGTACTTCTGTTGCTGTCTTACATTCCAATTGTTATTTGTATTATTTACTTCACATTTTTTATTCATTTGATGCATTGAAGTTGTTCAACTCAACAGTAAGAACATTATTGCTAGGCAACTTGGAAATGAGGGCTAAAACATACGAAGGAATGAGGTTAAAAATGTCGTGATGGCCAAAATAGTCACAAGCTTCCTGGTGACCCTAGTAAGATTAATTTGTTTCGGCAAATGAGTGAATGATGAGAACTTTTTTTAAGGATGAGGTTAATATTGGTAGTGAAGCTTAGTACCGTTTTAAGTGGTGTTTCAGTATAAAAGATCAGAATCAGAATTCTTTATTGATCTCAGTGTGGAACATGTGCCTCACAGCAAGAAGGTCCTGGGTTCGATTCCCACCTCGGGTGTTTCTGTGTGTAGTTTGCATGTTCTCCTTGTGCTTTCATGGGTTTCCTCAGAGTACTCTGGTTTCCTCCCACATAAAAAAAAAAAAAACATGCACAGTAGTTGCCTATAAGTGTGAGTGGGAGTATGAATGGTTGTGTGATGGCCGGGCGAGCTGTCCGGAGTGTACCCCGCCCTCGCCCGGAGTTGGCTGAAGTGGACACCAGCCTCCCCGTGACCCTAATTAGGATTAAGTGGTTCAGATGATGAATGAAAATGTTAGGTTTGATTATCCGCTATACATAGACTAGTGATATGGTACAATATCATGGGTGGTTATCCTTCAACTCGGAACTTTTAAGAGATTTTAGACCCTGGGCGTTATTTGTTATAGGAAAGCAAATGTCTTTTAAAGAACATCAAGCTCTCTAGCAGAACCAATTAAGTAAACTAATTAATCAAATGGGGGTAGAAATGTTTTGTACTAGATAGCAAAATGAATTATGGCCCAGAGCTGACATGTGTTTACTTTTAACGGCTACTATTACCTGTCTATTAATTTATCCCATTATGGACAACATCACATTAAAAGGGCCAGCTCACAATTACCAGAATTCAATGAATGTTTATGTGTACATATCAAATAACCATATGTAACCATTTTATAATTCCACACAAGCCAGCAGTGGTGGTCTGGTGGTAAGGGGTTGGATCACTGATCCCAAGGTTGGTGGTTCAAGCCGCATTCTCAATGGGTTGTCACTGTCACCTCAGTGCAGCACAATAATAGGAAATGTTTAAATTCTTTTGTACTTTGTGAGCACCAACTGTTTTACTGTGTAAAGCTGCTTTGCCTCCCCAAAATGTCAAATGTAAAAAGTGCAACACAAATAAAACTGCATTGAACTGAGTTGATTATATCGGCAACGTGGTACATCCAAGGACCATCTTGGGCTCAACACCAGGCAAGAAGTGTGAATGCATCCTGGATGTAACACGAGTCGACTGCCAGACCCCATGTACATGTCCCCACTCATTCACACCTGTGCCAATCCGCGTTGGAATGTTAAGAACATGTAAAATTCCATAATGATGGTAATCCACTCAGGAAACCGGGGATAAGCACTGGCCTGATGAGCCACTAGGCTCGGGTGTACAAAGCCCAACAGACTTTACTTTTTTTTTTTTTTTTTTTAACCACTCAGGATACCTGTACGATCATCCATATGTCCGTCTTTCCGTCTATTTTTCCTCTTATTGTTGTTAATGGTGGCGATGTTGGTTGTTTGTCATGGTGGTGTTGGGTATGGTGGTAACAGTGGTCACTGTTTAGTGTTGAGGTGATATTAGTTATTGTTCGTGGTCATTGTTATTGTGGTGTTGGCTCTTGTTTTTATTGTTGGTGGAACATTTTTGTGGTATTGATGGTAATTGTTTTTATGTTGTTGTTGTGTTTTGTTTGTGGTTGGTAAGGTGGTTGTATCCGTAATGTTTATCCTGTCTAAGACTAAAAATAAGTATTTGTAAATTCGTAGAAATCGATTAGAGATATACAGTAATTATGGACAAAAATTCTCTCTCTCTCTCTCTCTCTCTCTCTCTCTCTCTCTCTCTCTTGCTCTCTCTCTCGCTCAATCGTTCTCTCTCTCTTTCTCTCTCTCTCTCTCTCTCTCTCTCTCAATCGTTCTCCTCTCTCTCTCTCTCTCTCTCTCACACACTCTCTCTCTCTCTCTCTCTCTCTCTCTCTCGCTCAATCGTTCTCCTCTCTCTCTCTCTCTCTCTCTCTCTCTCTTGCTCTCTCTCTCGCTCAATCGTTCTCTCTCTCTTCTCTCTCTCTCTCTCTCTCTCTCAATCGTTCTCCTCTCTCTCTCTCTCTCTCTCTCTCACACACACTCTCTCTCTCTCTCTCTCTCTCTCTCTCTCTCGCTCAATCGGTCTCCTCTCTCTCTCTCTCTCTCTCACTCTCTCTCTCGCTCCATCGCTCTCCTCTCTCTCTCTCGCGCTCTCTCTCCCTCACACTCTCTCTCTCTCTCTCTCTCTCTCTCTCTCTCTCTCTCGCTCAATTGTTCTCCTCTCTCTCTCTCTCTCTCTCTCTCTCTCTCTCTCTCTCTCTCTCTCTCTCACACACACACTCTCTCTCTCTCTCTCTCTCTCTCTCTCTCTCTCTCTCTCTCTCTCTCTCTCTCTGTCTCTTTCATGGCCTCCCTTCCTCTTTCTCTGCCCGCCCCCCCCATCCAGTCTTTTGGCTTAATACTTGGTAGCAATTTACAAACGCACATCACTGATGTTTTCTATGATTGCACTTATTTAGTCATTGGAGTGCAACAGCCCTGAAGGTCTCAGAGAATCAAAGCACACTCCAAACAATCATCTCACACAAACGTCAGAGAGGGAAAAACACAGGAAAGACAGAGAGGGAAGAATGAAGCCAAACGGCTGGGGAAATGTGCCGTGTCGTGTAATGGCACTTTGCTCTAGTGCAAATTGAATTCAAAATGTCCATCCACCACAGAATGGACAGGCGGATTAGAGAGCGATGCACTTCTGCTTTTATCGCCTTGAACACCCAAAGGGGGGGGCAGAGACAGTTTGCTAAGAGTATTCAGATTTTGATACAAATATCTGGTAGTCATGTTTCGTGGGGACTTAATTCCCTGTCAGAAGATTTACTGCTCAGGAATCTTTAATACCCACATGGCACACGGTTGGGGGATGCAGTCATAATAGGAATGCAGACTAGCTGAGGAGTAGGACAATATAAAATTCTGTGGCACATGACTCAGTCGTGCATTAATCCAAGCACTGCATGGATAAAGCTCAGCAGTGTAGCTGTGTAGCTTAGCACAAATTTCTAGACACTTAAACGATGTATTTTCACTCACTGACAGGCTGATCGCCATTGTTAAAATGCTTATGTACTGATACATTTCCCACTCATACACCACTGTATATTCAAATTTTGACTACTTTTATTCCCACCACCAGTCCTGTAATATTTCTTACTCATAACTGGTCTCATACTTCACTCAACCATTTTTACATTCGCCTAAAATTGAAATTCAGTAGCGATATGATAATCATCGGCATTCCTGGGTCACTTTGCCAGTTTGTTTGTAAACAAAATCCTGACCACACCCATGCATGAATCCTGGAGATTATTTGATTTTGGAATGCCTGGGACAAAAGTCAAGGATTGAGCAAGGTCATGATCAAACTAGATATTTCCCATTCTCATTCATTTTCTGTACCTCATTAGGGTCACGGGGAGGCTGACACCCATCTCAGCTGACTCTGCCCGAGGGCAGAGTACACCCTGGAGAGCTTGCCAGGCCATCGCAGGGTGGAAACCCACTGATGGCTATGCAGCTCCTCTTGTTGAAAGTCAACAATGGTTCTTTTGCTTGAACCTCTCACCAGAACCAGTGAGAGACATGGCTGGTTTTTGATAACACAGTTAGCGGCACTGGGGGGGACAGTGACAACCTGTTGACAGAGGGGCTTCTCAAATAGTGGGGCATTCCCCCCATTTGGGGGGCATGGTGTGATGCCAGGGGGGTTCGTAAGTCCTTGAGGAACATGCTTTCTTTTGCCATACTGTACTGGAAATTAAGTGTAATTGTACATCCTCTACAGTAGGTGGCAGTGGTGCTTTCACTGCGCTCCTTATGATGTAGGGAAAGCACCGAGCAAACGCTATGAAGTGCAGTAAACACTATTTATAGTCGCGTGCTGGGGGGCTTGAAATGGGTTTTGTTTTTCTTCCTATAGGAGGCATCACAGAAAATAGTTGAGAAGCACTGAACAAGGTGTTCTTGGAGTGCAGAGGAATACACGCTGAAGAATACGAGGCTAATCTGGCCGGAATTTTGCTCATTGGATGCAGGCAGATTTTTGGTGGGATTCAAACTCGTATCATGGAAAATTCATTATAAAAGATGCTCGTAAGTCAAGGTACCGCTGTGTCTTAGTAAATTCATGCTGTCATCCAGTACCCTCTGGTGAACTTTTTTGTGTTGTACTGGTTCCTCAAAGTGGAGCTTTTAATAATTCCCCTGTTATCCTATTAAAGGATAAACAGTTCAGCAAATTAATGAATGAAAAAAAAATCATTAATTAATCAAATGTACAGCTATTTCTTAAAATAAAATTAGCACACTTACGTTCTATTTCTATTGGGCGACACCAACGCTTGCCCCATCTTGCCAATCCAGTCTTACCAACTTCTCTGCCATCACGAGTGGACCAATAAACGTGACCTAATTGATTCTTTAAAATCTTGATTTGCTTTATTCGCTTTCTGCAGGTGTATTTCAAGCGGGATGGTGAGCTGATCGAAGTCATATCCTACATCGAACCAACAACAACCGATGAAAGAGGAGGCTCAGCAGGCGTGCGCATAGCGAGGCCGCTGATCAGCAGGGATCTGGATGACACCAAAATGCAGAGATCACGATCTCTACTTGGACGCCTCTACACTGAAAGTCCAAGACGGAGCTATGCAGCACGACAGTCAAACTACGAGACCAGCCCAACCACAGAGGTTATCCCAGAGACAGTGCTGAGCCGTGAGTTCCCACACTGGGTGCAGACCACTGACCCGACCTACTTCTTCAGCAACGCTCACCTCCCACAACAAGACGGTTCTGTTACCGTCCAAGCCAAGCTCACCTGGACCCTAAACCCCCAGATGGACAATGATGCCCTGTTTGGATGTGAGGTTAAACACTCAGCTCTCTATAGGCCTATGCAGACTGAGGTCACATTGGGTACGTAGTGGGTTGTGGTATTATGTTTTATCAGCATGTGTTTGTTTGTCTGTCTGTTCGCAGCGTCCTGTCCACAGTTCTTCCCGAATCAATTTTTTTTTAATGATGGCTAGAGGATCACACAGGGATGTTTTTTCCCCCAAAATATTAGTAATAATCCATGCATTGATTAATTCATTTTCTGAACCGCTTAACCGTAATTAGGGTCACGGGGTGGCTGGTGCCCACCTCAGATGACTCAGGGCGAGAGCAGGGTACTCTCTGGATGGTTCACCACACACAGCCATTCGTACTCACACTCACACGTAGGGGTGATTTGGAACAGAAAATTAACCTACTGTGCATGTTTTTGTAGGGCCAGTGGTGTGGTGATTAGGGTGCTGCAGTCATGATCGGGAGGTTGTGTGTTCAAATCCCAGTGAGACCCCCACTGTGCTCAAGACCCCTGGGCAAGGTCTTCACCACAAGTGTGCCTCTGTTCACCCAGCAGTATAAATGGGTACCAGTGAAAAATATACTGGGAAGGTAACCTGCGATGGACTAGTGTTCCATCCAGGAGGAGTTGAACTCTTTGTGGCTTCACACTAAGGAAACCGGGGATAAGCACCAGCCTGATAAGCCACGAGGAAGCCTACGCAGGCACAGGGAGAACATACAAACTCTGTACAGGAATCGAACTCAGGACCTTCTTGCTGTGAGGCAGACGTGCTAACCACTACACCACCATGCCATCTCCTCCATCTGTTGATGATGTTCCATAAAATATAAATAATTAAATTCATATCTCTGTATGCATCCAATTTGAATGAAATTTAACTGGTATATTTATAATTTGAAGATGTAATGCCCGACCAATCACATTTTCTGGAAGTGTGGTCGGCGGACCCAACTGGAGGTACTATGTACTTAATTTTTATAGCTCAACGGAGATTTGCACTCACCAAGTGTTCTTGTGGTGCATGAGATGGTTGTGCTGAAATGTTATTTTAAGACCTTAACAAGTGGTGTCCGTCAAGGTTATCACTGCAGGGATCAAGGTATGAAAGAAGATTAATGAAAGTTTCAAGAACTTATGGGTTAAAGTTAAGATGACTATCGGAAATGGACATGCAGGCAGACGGATTTGAATATCATAAAGTCAAACTACTTTTCTATGTCACTGGTAGCCAAGGTCATGCCGAGGATGGAGAATATCATCATTCTATGAGATGGTTGATGAACCCCGGTGTCACTGCTGGAACTTCAGTATAGCTGTGCAAGATGCATGCATGCACATTATGAGGTCAAACCTTCCTGGCTATTCCTGGATAAATAGTCTGTCCTCTAACAATAATTTAAGACTTAATGGTTTGGGAGACTGATCATAGGTTGACCTCAAGGTCACCATAAACCTTTAATGTCTGAAATGTACAAGTGGCAAAACAAATTCAAATATAATGAAGTCAAATGTTCTTCATGCCTGTTTAAACCCTGTTCATACTGGGTGAGTCGGATATCATCAGTTTATGGAGTGCTCATGCTTTACTGCTGATTTGAGACCAAATGAAGATTCATGGAATGTAGTGAGCCTCAAGGTTATCTTTGAAACATCATAACTGTGCCCGTGCAGCACAAATGGGACGATCCAATACTCAACTAGCTTTATGATTGGGAGAAAGGATATATATGGTTGTAGAACTGCTTAGATGATGATTTAAGACCAATATTAATGTGAGGGGGGGGACAAAGGGGATTCCTGGTTGGGGGGGGGGCTTGTCAAAGCTTTTCAAAGATTAACACTCAGTGTTTTCTATGCCCGAGGACTAGATTATAGTGGATTTGAAAAGTAAAAATCACACCTTCATGTACCGTTAATGCTAAAACCTGAATTTTGATTTAATACCTAATAATTATTCGCCTTCAAGGTAATGAGTGGAAGTTAATGATAACCATATACTCAAAACTTAAGTTAAAAGCCTTATCTACAGATTTAAAAAAAAAAAAAAAAAAAAAAAAAAAAAAAAGGATGTTACGGTTGGGACAAGCTCATTTAAGACCACATACTGAGGCACCACAAAAGCAAGGTCACTTTAACGTTCATGCCTAAAGTGTATAAATCAATGAGATTAAAAGCTTACGCCATGCCTATGCTGAGCCAGGTCATGCTCAGTGTGGGATATGATTCATTCATGGCCACATCTGTGCCTTAATGATTTAAGAGCAGAGTACAGTGGTACCTTGACTTACAAAGTTAATCCGTTCTGAGGGCGAGCTCGTAAGTCAAAATGTTCGTTAGATAAAACAAATATTCCCATTGAAAACAATAGAAAGCCAATTAGTCCATTACAACCCCCTCCCAAACTTATATAACCTGACACAAACACATATATTTGACCTAATTAATTAAAGATAAACATGTAAAAACAATAAATACTTCATAATCATACATTATATTAAAATTAACAATAATTAATAATAAATAATAATAAAACAAGAATAAACAATGTCAACTAACCCTTCCGATCATCGACTGTGGTGAAGATGTCACATGGGCACGACGATGTCATGTGGGCAGGCATGAGGTGGTGCTTAACGGAGAAGGAGGAGGAGGGGGAGAATTTTGTGCATGTGCATGCTACGAATGCCAGCCAGGAAAGGCTTGTGGTGAGCTCTCACAAGGCCAGTCCTTCTCAAATAGTGGGGCACGGTGTGATGCCAGGGATGGGGGCACATATGACCCTGCGGAGCATGCTTTTTTGCCATACTGTACTCGAATTAAGTGTACTGTGCATCCTTTACAGTAGGTGGCAGTGGCGCTGTCACTGTGCTCCCTATGGTGTAGGGGGAAAGCACAAAGTAAACAATATGAAGTGCAGTAAACACTATGTATAGTCACGCGTCAGGTACGGGGGTGGGGATTGGCGAAATGAGGGGTATCTCATGGAATGCTTTCTATATCATCACAGAAAATAATTGAGAAGCACTGCACAAGGCGTTCTCGGAGCGCGGAGGAATACACGTGGAAGAATATGAAGCTAATTGGCCAGGAAAAGCCATTTCCCCAGCAGAGCTCTTAAATCAAAAATTTGCTTGTTAGATAGGGCAGATATTTTGTTGGATTGAAGCTCGTATCACGGAAAATTTGTTATAAAATGCACACCCACTTTATTTGGTGAACCTCAGAGTTTGGATGTTCTCATCACCATTTGGATGTTCTCATCACCCCCCCCCCCTTCCCCAAGTGAGTTGTTTGTGAAATTGGCTTAAAGGTTTGAAAAAGTTGAACGTATAAGGTCATATGAAAAAATATAGACATTTTAGCTTGTTAATTATGAGCTGAGCTCAAGGTTACTTCAAATGTCGCAGCCTGAAGGGTACGGCTGACCAAAATAATCCAAGAGACAACTCATTTTCAGGTCATGTTTATGTTACATTTTTACCTGTAGGCAAATTGGAACAGCGGCATCGTTAGACTGCAAACGCTACACGTGAACTCCCTTTGCTGGGCCCAGGAATTAAACCCATGATCTTCTTGCTTTGTGGTGGACATGCTAACTACCATGCCACCCAAAATTCCACTTTAATTTTCTTACTAATATAAAGTGAATACACTCGGGATCTACTACATGCTACATAAATGGTGCCACACAGAAGCAGACCAGACCAATCAGAATGTGGTGTAAATTTTAATAACCATCCAATTAATTTATAAACTAAATGAAGCTGTTCAGAGAGAACCAGCCTTGACTCAGCTGAGAGTCCTGCGCCCTTGGTGACTTGAAACATTAATAGATTTTTTTTAAGGGACTGTTTGTCTTGCTGAACCCGGCATTCTTTGGGAGCGGCCTAAATAAGTTGACCTTTGAACACTGCAATTTTTCTTATACTGATCAGATTTGGATAAAGGAACCACTTTCTAAATCAGAGGGCCGCAAAACAAGCCTATCTGCACTCATTCCTTTTCTCATCTGCTTGTCCTCCACCTTCCTTGCTGTATCACCACTGCATCTTTTTACATCGCCCTCTGACAGATGCATTTAGAGCAACCCTGACTTCCATTTGTTGCTTAATTGTGTTACAGCCGGGCAGATTGCAAGTCCTAACGCAGGAACGCTGAATTTCGTCATGATTGACAGGCTAATACATTGCACTACCGGTGTGCTAGATTGAGTTAACTTACAACCATTATTGAAAAAGTCAACCTGAATTAGGTGAGTGGAGTGAGAATCGAAACACACGCTTGCCTCAGAGACGCCAATGTTATAGATGCCAATGCCATTGTGATACTAATAATAATAATTTACCATGCTAATTGAGACGCTAAGGAAATTTCATGCTAGTTTGTTTTTCATTATTCTTTGACTCAGATTGCTGCATTTGTATGCAGTTGAAAAGTAAATCAAAACAAATAGGATCCCAATAAGTCTTTTTTTTTCTTATATAGACCTGAACACAAAATTGGCTACTCATGGTAAAATCAAAATAGCCTCCAGCAGGCCCCATTATCATATCAAAAGCTAAACATGCTTATGGCCCTCTATCTATCAGCTGTAGTAGGTAGAGGACAAGTGATGGAGGAGAGGCTAAACTGATGTGTCACTGACCTCCTGACATGAGAACAGTAATAAATATAAGTGGGAGACATGTACGTATAGAGTGTGGTACATACAGCGCACTGCTTTATTAATGCTCTATATTACCTCCTTGAAGAAGGTTGTGTTTTAAACTGATGAGCAGCTTTTTTTGTGAAATTTATACCAGAGGTGGGGCTTTGGACAAAAGACTATATCAGATTTTGGAGACCCTCCAAAGCAATTTTTTTATAGGATTATTTTTTTGGAAGTGTGTTATCACGGTATGTCCAGCAGGAGGCGCCAGCAGATTGCAGGCTGGATGAGAGTGTTTCAATGTGGAGTTTTCATGTTCTGCTCATGCTTTTACTGTTGTTTAGTTATTTCAAATGGCCCTTAGTCGTGTGTGTATGTGTGTGTGTGTGTGTGTGTGTGTGTGTGTGTGTGTGTGTGTGTGAATGGTTGTGTTTGTTGGCCCCATAATTGATGAGTGAGCTATTCAGGGTGTACCCTGCTCAGAGTCAGCTGAGATAGGCTTCAGTCTACCTGCCAACCGAGTAGAATTATGCAGTGTAGCAAACTGATGAATGAATGGTTCACATGGAGGATTGCATTCTTCAACATCCTTTTGTGTCTGGTACTTTCATGATAAATATAATAAGTTGGATTATCCAAGCATCCCAGTGGTGTCCGGTTCTTCTACTACAAAGTTTTGCTAAAATAAGCAGAAAAACCTATCAATATGAGATCAGGATCTAGGAGTCTTTCAAAGTTTTAGCAAAGCTCTAGGGGCCGGTACAGTATATTTGATGTTCGATTGATATTTAAATGACCGATACATAAATAATTACATTTGGTTTTCTCTTGGGCAGTAAGGTGTTGCAGTGGTTAGCACTGCTGCCTCATAGTCAGAGGTTTCTATGTATGAACTCGGGTTCGAAAACCCGGCTGGTGGATTTTTGTGTGGCGTTTGCATGGAGTTTTGCACCCTCTATGTTGAGAGGTTCATGCAAAAGAACCATTGCTGACTTTCGACAAGAGAAGCTGCATAGCCGTCAACGTGTTTCTGTCCTGCGATGGCCTGGCGAGTTGTCCGGGGTGCACTCTGCCCTCGCCCAGAGTCAGCTGAGATGGGCGCCAGCCTCCCTGTGATCCTACTTAGGATCAAACAGTTCAGAAAAGAAATGAATGATCTATATACACGCAGTGGACGTATTTTAAGTATTCACTTTGGTGAAACAGAAGGGGCAGTGGTGGTCTAGTGGTATAGGGCGCTGGATCGCTGATCCAAAGGTTGGGGGTTCGAGTGCCACTCGCCACAAGGTTGTCACTGCTCCCCCCAGTGCGACTTAACTGGGTTATCAAAGGCGGGCCATGTCTGTCACTGTCTATGGTGAGATGCATGTAAAAGAACCATTGCTGACTTTCGTAAAGAGTAGCTGCAAAGTCGTCAGCGTGTTTCTGTCCCTTGCTAAAAAGGGTTGTGACAGGAAGGGCATCCGACGTAAAAACCTCTGCCAAATCAAACGTGCGAATCAGATGATTCACTGTGGCGACTCCCGAGTAAAAGGGAAAAAGCCGAAAGGAAGACAGACAGACAGACTTTGGTGAAACAGAAGAGAGAACGTATGCTGAACAATTACAGAATAGGAGCTTTGTGGTGGTTAATTACCACTTGTAGACTGAAGTGCTCCTTCATCAACATAATCAACCACTGTATCTCAAGTAAATGGCCATCTTCTAGGAATGCTTCCAGGATGGGTTCTCGATTCACCATGTCCAGTGTACAATACAATGCAATGCTGATCGAAAATAAGTAAAAGAAAGCACTTTTCTGTAATAATGTATAAGCTATAACATTTATTTTTCCCAGTTATGGCAACACTCTCTGTATATTTTGGTGATGCTTCTCACTAGAAGTTTCAGGTGAGGGGTTGTTTCTGGTTTGTCATGCATTGGTGTCCACATTTGATGCTTTCGCTCTTGTCTTCAGTTTATGTTTTTGTTGTTCTCTTTTGGTTGTTTACTGGATTCATTCACCGGTTGGTGGAATGTTGGAGCACCTGTTCACCATGCATCCAGTTCACCTGACACTTCTGGGATACTCAGCCCTCTCTTCGGTGATGTACTTGTGCTTGGCTTTTTCTGGCATTTCTCTAAATCCATGAATCCATGGCTGAGTATTCAGAACATTCCCCAATCCTGTCTTTATTGAACATGTAGATGGCTGAAAAATCAAAGAGAAACTGGTGGTTCTGTAATGTTATGGAACATATGTATCTATTTTTCAGCCATTGTTCGGCTCAGGTTGTCCACTTAGACCAGGGGTCTCCAATCTTATCCACAAAGGGCTGGTGTGGGTGCAGGTTTTCACTTCAACCAAACAGTAGCCACACCTCCCACCTGTTTCCACCAATCACTGATCATCAAAAGAAAAGAAAAACTCTAGATTGGACATTACTGTTTCAATTCTGAAGTCGGGCCATCTTGGTGAGATTACCTTCAGAATTGAAACATTAATGTCCAATCTTGCTTTTTTTTCCTTTTCTTTTGATGATCAATGATTGGTGGAAACAGGTGGAAGGTGTGGCTACTGTTTGCTTTAAGTGAAAACCCGCACAAACACCGGCCCTTTGTGGATAAGATTGGAGACCCCTGACTGAGACCAAAGAGTCACCACAAAATCAAGACTACGTCCTTTTGAATAATCAACTTTATCCTCGGATAATATGTGCCATGTGACATGTACCATGTGGGTGGGTGCATTTGTACCTTGCTCAATAAATAGTTTTTAAGGGTCACAAAAAATATCCAACTCATATTCTATTGCCTTCATGGTCACCTTTCAGAGATTTTGGATAGGTTACCATTACCATTTTCCAAACACTAAATTAGGGAATATATTTTAGAATAATTGCGCTTATCTTCCAAAACCAGTTCCTCTTATTTATAGAATTAATGCCAAGGTATACTGAGGTTATTCAGGCTGCTTGCGGTAATCTGAGAAGCACATTCGGTCGGTTTTACTTTTTTTTGTCACCTGTCTGTATATATTTAGCGATTACACAACATAATTTTTCCCTCCAGTAACTCCAAAAGGTTCTAAATCCTGTCCCTTATTAAGTGACATATATTCGATAGTTCTGTGTTCACTTCTCCCAAGAGTTTTGGTTTCACTGGTGTCCAATGCTTTACAACATTCCCACAATTCCCACAGAGTGTCATGCAAAATAAAGCATGAAAATGTCATCCACAACAGAACAAGCCTTTCATTTCACTTTTGCTCTATGTGACTAAAGCTGTGGATCTTTACGGTCTCAGTAGTAAACGTGTGTCTACATGATAACAGCTGGAGAAAGATAAACTCACAGGAGCATGCACCTAGAAAAGGGCAGGTTAATTGCCCAAATCTTTGTTATTTTGATGAGCCATTTTCAGTGTAGCGACTGATTTTCCACTTCAGTTTTCAAGGAAGCGGATGGAGGACACGTCCCCCGACTTTCAGAGTTCTTAGAACTGTTGGAGGAAGTACATTCTTTTTTTTTTTTTGTGAATTAACTGCAGGATCTTAGAATGGGCCTTCGCTCACAGTCGGCTGAGATGGGCACCAGCCTCCCGGTGACCCTACTTAGGATTGAGTGTTTCAGAAGATGGACCGATGAATGAATGAATGTTAGAATGAGTTTAGTTTTCACAATAATGTTGATCGCGACTTTATTAGCACCTCCTTTCTGTAGGTACTATCCCAGCGCAATAGGAACTGTTCGGTCATTGGTTCAATGCAGGATGAACAACTACGATTTTTAAAATCATGAAATTCGTGCACACAAAAGCGAAAAAAAAAAAAGTCCGATAGATAAATCACACATCCCAGTTCATCGAATGGAGTTATTGTTGTGAAACCCACGAAACACAACAGAACAAACAGCTTTGATCACAGTGTCCTCTGTTGTTGTTTTTATATGTCACATTGAAGTGATGTCGCTATACCAGCTGTCAGATGGATTATATTATTTCCACATTCTTACTGGCAGTGCAAATGCAAACAGAGGGAAAAGCCCTTTGTGTTTATAGTTCTCGGGAAAGATCCCTAGAGAGTAGTTCCTCTCAAAATGTTCCAAGAACTGTTTGATCTGAAAGTGCCTATAGATGCACCAATGGGTAGATGGATGAATGGATTGATGAATGGATTAGTGTTTAGGTGGGTGGGTGGATGAATGGATGGATGGATGGATGGATGGATGGATGGATGGATGGATGGATTGATGGATGGGTGGATGGATGGATAAATGTATTGGTGTTTAGGTGAGTGGGTGGATGGATGGATTGATTGATGGATGGATATGAATGAAAGGATGAATGGATGGCTCAGTGGATGGATTGAGTGATGGATGGATGGATGAATATGGATGGATGGCAAGGTAGTCGGATTTCTCAGTAGATGGAAGAAATGTTGGATAGATGAATGCACTGAGGAATCAATGAAGGATGGATGGATGGATGGATGGATGGATGGATGGATGGATGGCAAGGTAGTTGGATTGCTCAGTAGATGAAAGAAATGTTGGATAGATGAATGCATGGATGGATTTGTGAATGGATGGACAGATGGATTAGACAGATTCCTCAGTGGATGGAAGGATGGATGGATGGATATGGATGGATGACAAGGCAGTTTGGTTGATCAGTAGATGGAAAAAGTATTGGATAGATGAATGCATGGATGGATTTTTGAATGGTTGGACGGACGGATTGGACAGATTCCTCAGTGGATAGAATGAAGGATTGTTGGGTGGATGGATAGACATATGGATGATCTTACGCATGTATACATAAATTGGGTTTTATCATTTTTAATTAGTTTAATGATAATCGCATTCATTCTTTCAGAACATCTATGTTATCAATAGTGCTTTTTTTACATTTTTATTATCACAGTCCTTCAATTCCAGTCAGTAAACGTCCTTAAATTATTAATTTGACCTAGACAGGAAATGCAACATACTCCCAGTAATTACAGTGGACATGAACTTCATAGGATTTGTACAGAAAATAAAGCTGAGCGGAAAATACCAGATGTTGTATTGATGATTTTTTTTTTTTTGTCTCTCTCTTGAAGAAAATATTTAACATTTACAAAAAAAAAAACAGGTTATCAGTAGAAGTGTTATAAAGTAAATTTACATCATGGGGAAGGTTTTCAGGATGGAAGATGTAAACAGGAAGAACTGGTGATGGAGCAACTGTTTATAGCTGCTATAAGTGAGAGCAGGTACTTTCTATCCCCAGATGTTCCAGAACATTAAATGTGGCTGTATAGTGCTTAAAGTGTGCCATTCAGCAATAAATAAAAATATAATTGTTTGCAAATTGCTCAATTAAGCACTTTAGGAGTTTCTGTTCAAGGAAACTAATCAGCTCCAGGGTTGCAGCAGTAACAGCACTTTACGTTCGACTGCATCATAACAACCATGACTTTGATTATTTTATAGGAACAGCACGACCAGAGTGGTTTTATTCCTTACATAAGCAAAAGGACAGAGGACTGCTGGGAGATAAAATCTCACACTTTCTTTATAATATAATAGAACATTCCGGCATAATAATTTTGGAGGCAGTTGAGGTGACTGGGCTTACAGCCGTCCCTCATTGGCTGTGGGTTACACTCCACATAGACATGGACTCATACAGCCAGTGACTTTCCATAATTAAAGTGGGGGATTAAACGAGTCAGGATTTGCCTTTGATTCGGTAAAACAATAAAAAAAAAAAAAAAAAAAAAAATTGACCTGGGAGCGGATTACTATCCATCCACCGGAACAATGTGATGATCTGCGGGTTTGTGCGGGTTCTTTTATCTGGACGGGAAAATAATTAAACTGATAAGGTTAAAACTACAGTATTCAGCTATCGGAGCAATAAAAGGCATTCTTCTGACATCATTACCGTCTTTCCACAGGAACACATTTGTATGAAGATAAACAAGATAATGTCGTTTATGTTTATTTTGATGTTACGGTGAGGGATAATGTTCTGGTAGGTACAGAGAATTAAATCTGAGCACAGCTGCTTGAGTAAACAGAAAGATTGGAGACCGGGCTGTTTACTCTTTCTAGGTGTTCACCGGCTCACATTAACCTTGGGACGTGTCAGTGGCCTCCCTCTTTGCAGAGGAGGAGCGGAGCTCAGAACGTGTTGTCGTAATCAAAGGTGATGACGCTAAGTGCCAACTGTTCGCATTGGATGGCGGCCCAGACCTGTTCCCAACCATCTTATCATCATGCCCGTCAACAGTCGTGCTTTTCTGTCAGAGCCAGAGCGAAAAATAAATAAATAAAATACTCTCACAGTGTGAGGCATCGATGCAGATGGCCCACGGTGGCAGGGCCGTTGGCTAAACACGGGATGTTAGTAAATATCACAGACCGGTGATTCAACCTCGGTTTCACCGTCAACACAGGAACAAAATCAGGCTACTGATCTTTAATTTAACAGCTGCATGCAGGAAAACATTGGTCAGCCCAGGCTGTTCCTCATGAATACAAACATCTTCACTGTGGTTCTGCAAGTGTTCATGAGTGGAAATCTATACAGACATCCACACGTGATTCACGTCTTGACAAGCTCCTCGCCCGAACATCGCCGGTTTATCCTTGCCCACCACACGCAGACTGATATTAAGGTCTTGACGCAATTCTGTTCTAAAAATAAACAGACAGAGATTCAGTCTCCTTTTTAAGCTCATGCTCACCGAGCAATGGGTTCCATCCCTCCATCTGTCCATCGCACTTTACTTTCCGGATGTTATCTGACCGCGCACCGAAGCTGGGGCTTTCAAATTTTGGTATGCTGACCTCCTATTATGAGTAGTTGGCTGAGTTTGTGTGTGAGTGACCTTGACATACTTTTCAAGGACATTGTCATCATCTTCCTCTTCCGCTTAATTCGGGGTCAGGTCACGGGGTCAGCAGCCTAAGCAATGAGGTCCAGATGTCCCTCTCCCAGCCACTTCCTCGGGCTCTTCTGGGGGGGGGGTACCAATGTGTTCCCAGACCAGCCAAGAGACGTAATCCTTCAAGTGTGTTCTGGGTTGATCCCGGGGTCTCTGGTTGGACTTGCCCGAAACTTGAGACAGTAAGTGAGCAAGTGAGTGAGCGAGTGAGCGAGCGAGTGAGTGAGCAAGTGAGCGAGCGAGTGAGTTTGAGAGACAGTGAGTGAGTGAGTGAGTGAGTGAGTGAGCGAGTGAGCGAGCAAGCGAGTGAGTGAGTGAGTAGCGAGTGAGCGAGCGAGTGAGTTTGAGAGACAGTGAGTGAGCGAGTGAGTGAGTGAGCGAGTGAGTAGCGAGTGAGTGAGCGAGTGAGTGAGCGAGTGAGTTTGAGAGACAGTGAGTGAGCGAGTGAGTGAGTGAGCGAGTGAGTGAGTGAGCAAGCGAGTGAGTGAGTGTGAGAGACAGTGAGTGAGTGAGTGAGCGAGTGAGCGAGCGAGTGAGTGAGCGAGTGAGCAAGAGAGTGAGTGTGAGAGACAGTGAGTGAGCGAGTGAGTGAGCAAGTGAGCGAGCGAGTGAGTTTGAGAGACAGTGAGTGAGCGTGTGAGTGAGTGAGCGAGTGAGCGAGCGAGTGAGTTTGAGAGACAGCGAGTGAGCGAGTGAGGGAGCGAGTGAGTGAGCGAGTGAGCGAGCGAGTGAGTTTGAGAGACAGTGAGTGAGCGAGTGAGTGTGAGAGACAGTGAGTGAGCGAGTGAGTGAGCGAGTGAGTGAGCGAGTGAGCGAGCGAGTGAGTTTGAGAGACAGTGAGTGAGCGAGTGAGTGAGGGTGAGAGACAGTGAATGAGCGAGTGAGAACCCCCCCCCCGCCCAGAGTCAGGTGAGATATGTGCTGGTCTCCCTGCGACCCTAATGAGGTTTAACTGCTTCAGAAAATGGATGACTGATGAATGATTTGTACAATGTGTGCAGTAGAGGCCCGGGGTAGGGTGCTGGCTTATACTGATCCGAAGGTCAGGGGTTTAAGCCCTGCTGTCACCGTGTTGTCACTGCTGTCCCCCCCAGTGCAACTAACTGGGTTATTGAGGACTGACCATGTCTCTCACTGTCTGTGGTGAAAAGCATGAGGAAAAACCATTTGTAAATAGTAGGCCATTAATTTGCCGTCAGCATTTTTCTGCCCTGTGATGACCTGGCGAGCTGTACAGGGTGTACTCTGCTCTCACCCTCAGTTAGCTGAGAGGGGCACCAGCCTCCCCACGACACTAATTAGGATCATACAGTTCAGAAAATGAACAACGAATGAATGAATTATGCTACATTTTACATATTTTTTCTGTAAGAATTAATGTTAAATCTAATGTAAGTATTAAAAACAATTAAATTACAAACGTCAAGGTTAACAAGATCACTCTGGGAGCGCAAACCTCCACCAAGGTAAAAACCATGTGAAGTACACAGCCCCTTTGTGGGGCCGGTGGGGTAGTGGTTAGGGTGCTGAACTCATGATCAGGGCGTTATGTGTTCGAATCCCAGTTAGACCCCCACTGTGCTATGACTCCTGGGCAAGGTCTCAACCACAAGTGTGCCTCTGTTCACCCAGCAGTATAAATGGGTGCCAGTAAAATATACTGGGAAGGTAACCTGCGATGGACTAGCATCCCCTTACAGGAAAAGTTGAACTTATGGTCACTTCACGCCACAGAAACAAGGGATAAGCACCAGCTTGATGAGCCGCTAGGTTCAGGCGTAAAGCCCAACCGACTTTTTTTGCACAGTGCCCCCCATTGGCCCTGCTCAAATATCACTCTTTCAAAAGAAAAAAAAAAAATCATCTGATCTTATAGTGTTAAAGAATCCTGGATGTGTTCAGCGTGATCTAAAAAATCTAATATTGTCATCTCTGGTAGAAATTTTATGAAAATCTGTTCATACTCAACTTTTCACTTAATCCTGCTAACAAACAAACAGACAAACACATAAACTAGAGATAAAACATAAACGCCCTGGCGGTGGTAGCAATCTATGAAGGTGCTACTTTGTGAATGCTGCATGGACCCCGAACAGATTGCCAGTCCATCACTGGGCACGACATACAAGCTTTCAGAAAAAAAGTGTTATGGGCTTAATTAACAGTCTCAACACAGAAATGGCTGAGCGTGGTAATTAAGCCCAGAGCCCTTCTTTCTGTAAGGATGACATCACTATACACTATACCCCTGTGCTGCCCATAAGAACTGGCAAATGTTAAGAGTTTATTAACCTCTACATATAGCAATTAGAGGAGGCACTTTTCGAGTGCAAGGAACCTTCATCAGGTATAACTTAACTATTATAACTTGGCATATTTTAATGAAATGTCTCCCCCTAGTGAATCTTTGATTTTTTTTTTTTTTTTTTTTTTTTTTTTTTTTTTTTTTGCTGTATACTAAAGAGAATACGCATTTTTCAGGATTTTTATGTATTATTTTTTTTCAATATGATTATCTCCAAAATCTAATATGTTATTACTGGCACCACATCTTACTCTAAAATAAAACTTCACTCAAATCCATGAATACAATTTTTGAATTATCCTGCATGCAAACAAGCAAGCAAACAAACAAACAAACAAACAAACAAACAAAGCAACACAGCTGAAAAAAACATAACCTCCTTTTTTCCTTTCGGCTGTTCCCTATCAGGGGTCACCACAGCGAATCATTTGCCTCCATCTTCACGGAAGTTATGTTAATTATTCGCATATTCGATTTGACATAGGTTTTTACATCGGATGCCCTTCCTGACACAGCCCTTTAGCAAGGGGCAGAAACACGCTGACGGCTATGCAGCATCTCTTCACGAAATGGTTCTTTTACATGAACCTCTCACCATAGACAGTGAGAGACATGGTCTGCCTTTGATAACCCAGTTAGCTGCACGGGAATGGGGGGGAGGGGGGGCAGTGACAATCTTGTGGAGAGTGGGACTTGAACCCCCGACCCTAGGATCAGTGATCTAGCACCTTTGCCACCAGGGCACCACTGCCCTATAAAACACAACTTCCTAGTGGACATAATTACGTTTGTTTTCTATACTATATTAATTCTGCAATAAAAAATATTTCCTCTGTATTTATCCCATTCAAAGTGACCACACACACACACACACACACACACACACACACACACACACACACACACACACACACGGAGCATTGGGCTGCCACACATTGGGGCACCTGGAGAACACTTGGGGGGGGGGGGGGGGGTTTATAACTTGCTCAGGAGCACTTCAGCCATGAAGGTAGGAAAAGGGAAGGTACAGCTCAACCCCCCACCATCATCAAATCTGTTTCCTGCTGGTTGGGAAACTGAACCAGCGACCTTTAGGTCCCAAAGCTGCTTCTCTAATCATTAGGCCATGGCTGCTCCCTTCGACTTTAGAGAAAAACCTTTGTCTTTTAAGCCTAATTGTTGCTTATGTGAAATGATGCAGGACTATTAAAACTTGCGCCGAACCCCAGCGGGATTGCTCAATACGATCGAAGTGCCTTCTCCATAAAACACCATCAGTGCTTTTGTTCGAAGGAAGCAGAGCCTCTTGCTTTTTTGAAACCGCGAGAATTGTGTGACTTATCTGTGCTTTGTATACACAGGAGAAATCATTGGTGCTTCAGAAGGTCACAGTGTGACCTTTTTTCATCTCTCCACATCTTTCCATGGCCAGCTTCTCTTCATGCACTGAATTAAACCCGTCTGTGGGCTTCTGTCCATACAAGACAAGGGAATTAGTTTCCTTCGTGTCGCTTATCTCTCTACTTCCATACGCGGCCTCACGTGCTCTGTTTCTCTTTCAGTAATGAATATCTACCCAATTTTCTTCCAACTTCTCTCTCTCTCTCTCTCTCTCTCTCTCTCTCGCTCTCTCTCTCTCTCTCTCTCTCTGGGAACAAATCCTCCCTCAGCTCCTTGGCTGAAAGAACAAAGGAATCCCTCGAGTCACAGCGATGACCTCAGTGCTCAGAGATGTGACCTTAATCGATAAGGATCCTATTCAGTGGACAAATGGATCTAAGGACCATTTCTTCCCCCGTTGTCACTCATAACTCTTTTTGCAGTCTGACATAGGCAATCATGGACAGGTCAACCACAGAAAGATGCTCACTGATAGCGTAATTACTTGCCCTTAAAAGATACTGATTGAGCAGGGAAGGTACATTTGGGAGCCGCACGTACCTGAATCCACAGGAAATTTACGCAAGCTACCAGAAGGTCCAAACAACTGTGCCAAACAGGAACCTGTAAGGATTGCCACATCCAGCAGGCATATGAAGCATATACACTCACTATTCAAGTTATGACGTACACGAGTTACGACCACCCATACTTATGATCACATCTCGTAGACGCCTATTATGAGTTTGCTGTATATGTCCATCAGCGCGGCGCGTAATACCCCCATTTCAGTGGAGCACGGCAGACTTACGGAAGCAAAAATGTTGTCAGCCGCAAACGTTCTGCAATTATTCCCTCATCTTCCGTGTCATTCCATGTGATTCCGTAGTTATTCCTCATGTCTTCCTCCACTTTTCCGTAGGATTTTCACCCATGTTCCATGTAAAAAATGCCGAAGCTCTTCTGTAGACTGCGTTCCACGCCTTTCTGCTACACGATCCTTGCATGCCGTAGTCCATTGGAATTGGGGTATAAAAATTTCCACTTTTCCGTAGGATTTTTACCCGTTTTGTGTGTAATAATGCTGAAGCTATTCCGTAGACTGCGTTCCGCACCTTTCCACTACGATCCTTGCATGCCGTAGTCCATTGGCATTGGGGTATAAAAATTTCCACTTTTCCGTAGGATTTTTACCCGTTTTGCGTGTAATAATGCCGAAGCTATACCGTAGACTGTGTTCCGCACCTTTCCGCTACGATCCTTGCATGCCGTACTCCATTGGAATTGGGGTATAAAAATTTCCACTTTTCCGTAGGATTTTCACCCGTTTTCCGTGTAATAATGCTGAAGCTATTCCGTAGACTGCGTTCCGCACCTTTCTGCTACACAATCCTTGCATGCTGTAGTCCATTGGCATTGGGGTATAAAAATTTCCACTTTTCCGTAGGATTTTCACCCGTTTTGCATGTAATAATGCCGAAGCTATTCCATAGACTGCGTTCCGCACCTTTCCGCTACGATCCTTGCATGCCGTACTCCATTGGAATTGGGGTATAAAAATGTCCACTTTTCCGTAGGATTTTTACCCGTTTTGCGAGTAATAATGCCGAAGCTATACCGTAGACTGAGTTCCGCACCTTTCCGCTACGATCCTTGCATGCCGTACTCCATTGGAATTGGGGTATAAAAATTTCCACTTTTCCGTAGGATTTTCACCCGTTTTCCGTGTAATAATGCCGAAGCTATTCCGTAGACTGTGTTCTGCACCTTTCTGCTACACGATCCTTGCATGCCGTACTCCATTGGAATTGGGGTATAAAAATTTCCACTTTTCCGTAGGATTTTCACCCGTTTTCCGTGTAATAATGCCGAAGCTATTCCGTAGACTGTGTTCTGCACCTTTCTGCTACACGATCCTTGCATGCCGTACTCCATTGAAATTGGGGTATAAAAATGTCCACTTTTCCGTAGGATTTTCACCCGTTTTCCGTGTAATAATGCCGAAGCTATACCGTAGACTGCGTTCCGCACCTTTCCGCTACGATCCTTGCATGCCGTACTCCATTGGAATTGGGTTATAAAAATGTCCACTTTTCCGTAGGATTTTCACCCGTTTTCCGTGTAATAATGCCGAAGCTATACCATAGACTGTGTTCTGCACCTTTCCGCTACGATCCTTGCATGCTGTAGTCCAGTGAAATGGGGTTAAAAGATAGTTGTGGCAGCACAGCATCTCAGCATCTTACACTTACAGCATTCTACCACTACACTCAGCGAGTAGATACCGTCGCAGTAACATCTCTTTTACAGTACAATTTTACATTTATTTACTGTACACCGTTACCATGGCCCCTGACAGGAAGTCCAATTCATCAGATGGCAATTCTACCAAGAAAGCAAGGAAGGTACTTTCGTCGGTGACGATGATGAAAGTGAAACTGATCGGAACTGATCTAGGTCGTAACTCGGATTGTGACTGTATAAGCGTTGAAGAACATTTCTGATGCGGCACACAGCTAAAGGTGCAGGTTGTGAAGATAGAGTCCGTTTCATCTTGTTGCAATTACTACAGCACACCAACCACAGAGCACCAACCACAGAGTAGCCATCTTTATTTAATTCTGGTGAGAACACTGATGCGCTGTATATGTTCTCTGAATTATTGTGGGTTGGTGTTTATGTAAATTACATCAATAGTAACATATTGCAAATGAGTAAATGGTTTAGCTGATAATAAAAAAAAAACAACAACTTCACAACGTATCAGTGTTTCATCTGCTGTAGTGATCACTAGTGGAATAAACAAACTTTTGGTCTAAAACGGATTCTGCATCTTTTGACAGGTTTTGCTGTGCAGCATCATATTCATACAGATGTTTGAAGGATTTCAAATTGTGCCCAGATCCTAAAAAAAAAAAAAAAAAAAAAAAAAAAAGTCAGTGATATCTGCAATAAGTGTGAAACAACACATTTCATTAATGCATTTGGCAGTCTCGGGAAATATACAGCCTGGCCAAAATAAGTAAATAAATAAATAAAGTTTCATCTTCTGATATTTTGCATTTAGTTTTGGTCGCAGGGAGAATCACGAGGGCATTTTTGCTTCATTTGGTCACGTTGTGGTTCAGCAACATTATCCTTTATTCATTCATTTTGTGAACCACTTAATCCGAATTAGTGTCGCGGGGAGGTTGGTGCCCATCTCAGCTGACTCGGGGCAAGGGCAGAGTACACCCTGGACAGCTCGCAGGGCAGAAGCATGCTGACACCAATGCAGCTACTCTTGACGAAAGTCATCAATGATTCTTTAACATGAAACTCCCACCATCGACAGTGAGACATGGCCGGCCTTTGATGACCCAGTTCACTGCACTGGGGGGACAGCGCTCGGCAACATTATGTGGCAATAAAATGAAGTTAGCTGATGATCCTAATGACCAGGTTGTAACAGACTTTTTTTTTTTTTTTCCTGATGGCATAGATATAATAATGGGGCTCAGATAGTGAAAGAGTGCCGCCTGGAAAGAAATGATGTGTAGTGGCTTAAGTTTGTCGGAACAGAGCCAAGGTGATTAAGTGTGCAATCAAATATAAAGAAGGGTCAACAAAATAGTAGTGCGTCCAGTTTTTTTTTTTTTTTTTTTTTTTTTTTTTGGACAGGCAGGGTATTTAAAAAGCTTCCCGAATACTTCCCGGGTGTGGTGTTTCAGGCATGTAGAACCGAGAAGAAACCCCAGGGTCGATCTAGAACACGCTGGAAGGATTACGTCTCTTGTCTGGACTGGGAATGCTTCGGTGTCCCTCCAAAAGAGATAGAGGAAGTGGCTGGGGAGGACATCTGGATCTTGTTGTTTATGCAGCTGCCCCCGCAACACAACCCCGGATGATTATGATCATGATGATGATGTTTATGATGATGATGATGATGATGATGATGATGATGATGAAAAAATTCCTCCAGCAAAGTCATTCACAGAACATTTTGTAAGAACCGTGAAATTTACTTCGCCAACAAAAAATGCATGAACTTGAACTAGAATGTGATGGAGAAAAGGGTTTGGGGGCAAAAGCCAACAAACTAACCTTTATTTGATACGTTTCTGGTTTGTAGACATCCAGGCAGCGCCTTCAATAAAGCAGGAAGCGATATTGTTGGACAAAGCATTGAAAAGATTTTGCTTTAGATGCACCACAACTGGTGAAGAAGCAGCTGAAGAAGATAATGAAGCTCAGTGAGAGCTTAGAAGAGGACGAGGAAATGGATCTTGGGCCTTTCTCAGCTTTAAAAGTCTTTATTATCACATCAGGTGCATGGATTGAAGCTCAAATCTAGTCACCAAAAACACAAAAAGTGAGTGAACCGACAAAGGAAACATGTCAAGGGCTGTTTTTACAAAACCATCTCTTCTTTTCAGCCACGAAAAGATGACACGTAAAGGATCCAGGAATACAAAGCTTCGCCCAGACTTTTCCATTGCAAAATATCCCACAATGGAACTCTTAGTGATGGATCTTTGACCAAAGCGATAACCGGCAGTGTGCCCCTTTTGTGACATTTGTGAACTATTTACCAAGTGATCATCAGTTAGTAAGATTTAAATTAAATTGTTCATGAAAAACTGGCATGAGTTTGGTGATATTCTGGAGATTAATTAACAAATACAGTGGTACCTTGACTTACGAGTGTCTTTTATAACGAATTTTCCATGATACGAGCTTCAATCACACCAAAAATCTGCTCCATGCAACAAGCAAAATTTTGATTTATGAGTTCTGTTGGGGGAATAGCTTTTCCGGGCCGATTAGCCTCACATTCTTCCCCGTATATTCCTCCCCGATTGAAGAACGCCTTGTGCAGTGCTTCTCAATTTTCTGTGACGCCCTGTATAGGAAGAAAAAAAAAATTTCACCACCACTACCCCCCCACCCACCAGCACCTCATGCACGACTATAAATAGTATTTACTGCACCTCATATCGTTTCCTTGGTGCTTTTTCCCGACACGATAGGGAACACAGTGAAAGCACCACTGCCAACTATTGTAGTGGAGGCGCAATTACACTTAATTCTAGTACAGTATGGTAAAAAAGCATGTTTCCCAGGGTCATATGTCCCCCCCCCCCCCCCCCCGGAATCACCCTATTTGATGTGTGGCCTTGTGGGAGCTCACCCCGAGCCTTTTCTCGCTGGCATTTGTAGTGTGCAGACGCACAAAATTCTTCTCCTCCTCCTATGTTACATACAGCCTCCTGCCAGCGCACATGACATCTTTGCTACAGTCGATGATCGGACTGGTTAGTTGACTTATTGTTTATTCTTGTTTTATTATTTATCATTAATTATTATTAATGTTAATGTACATGTATTATTATTATTATTATTATTATTATTATTATTATTGTTATTATTATTATTATTCTTAAATATTTATTGTTTTTACATGTTTCTCTTTAATATATTAGATCAAATATGCATGTTTGTGACAGGTTATATGAGTTTGGTAGGGGGTTGGAACAGATTAATTGGATTTCTGTTATTTCTTATGGAAATAATTGTTTCATCTCACAAACTTTTTCGTCTTACGAGCTCACCCTCGGAACGGATTAAATTCGTAAATCAAGGTACCACTGTATTTCACAAACTAACCCCTGTGAACACTCAGCAACATTTAAGCCAATGAGTCATCTGTGTCAATTGTTCCCTGACTGTTTGCCAAGTGGTCTTCATTTAGCATCACGAGTATATCACGGTCACATGATCATAGACATTCACCACCTCTATAACAACTATTTATAAGCTGAATGAAATACACCTTTAATTGTCTTACAAAGCCATGATTTACAGTGTGTTTTGCATAGCAATCTTAATTCCCACGGCAGGCGCCACAACTGCTGCCATTCCTGCAAATAACAAGCTTATCCTGCACACTGTGTGATGAGTTGGGCTTACATCAGTCCTCCCCAGAGAAAATCAACTTCATGCACACGTTTGTATATGTAATGCACAGCTTAGAGTTTGCACTAAACATCCTCCAGTAGAGTAAAATCCCTTCTTCCTTTAGCACTAAATCTCTTCCCTGGGTACTTGGCTCCAATCATTATGCAACTTCTCAGTGCTCTGAATGGCCTGTTGGATGAGTGCAACAAAGCCCACTGCAGCAATAGACCCGATTACATCCCATACGCTCTTGGAAAACATCACACAGTCACTGGGAACAAGAATGGACAGCTTGCTTGAGAAGTAGGAAGACAGTTGGCGGGTATGTTGTTGCCAACGTTCACGCTCGACTGGGTAGATGATGAAGAAAAACACCTGCAGTACTGAGTGATGGTGAAATGTGAATTTCAAACTCTGGTGACTGCACAAAGCTCTGATCGATCCTGATTTAGTGGTGACATTGACAAACCAACGTGGTAGCACTATTTTTGGGATTAACAAATTAAAATCCTCTTATTTGGATGCACCGACTGTTGCTGGATTTGTTGAGAATATGCTGCTTTTCAAGTCTTTTACAGCACACCAGGTGAGAGGCCTGACAGCATTCGTGGTGAACTATTTAAGCCCAGGAGAAACTAGATTGGACTGGATGGTGATACTGATTCTGAGAAGTCTTCTTGGCATCCTTCTGTCTCAAGAGACAATAGGGTTCACACCATGGATCAATTCTTGGTTGGGTGACAGCGCCTGCTGTGGTTATAATGTCCAAGTCTGGATCCGCAGACTCCGTTACAGTAGTCACAAATGAGGTCCACACCTGGCTATTTGGGGGCTGATGGTAGCCTCTACCGTTTGTGCTCTCTTTTCTCCTCCCACTGGTCCTCTCTCCGCTTCTCACTGGTTTGGATGCCTGCCTTGACAGCATGTCTTCAGATAGTGTCGTCAGCGGCCACTGTCTCCCAGCTTGTTGGGTTTATATCACCTGCATTCAAATCGCGTTTGAGGATGTCCTTTTAAGTGGAGGACGGGCCTTCCTGTAGGTCTGGAGCCAACTGGCAAGCTTTCTAAGTAACTACTGACAACAGAAATATTCATACTGGTCTCTCAATGGATTAGACTGGTAGAATCTATTTTAGGCCTCTTTGTTTGATGTTGTTGTTATTGTTGTTGTTGTTGCTGTTGTTGTGGTTGCTGTTGTTTGGGGGTTATAAAAGCTTAGCAGTAGATATCTTGATTAGCAGTTGGTGTCCACCATATTCAGGATATGTGTATTGGTGGACAGAGGTTCATGAGAACAGAGACTGAGTTATTTTTCATGTTTATTTACTCAATGTTTACCCTCCATGTAGTTCTGTGTATATTGTCGGGATGTCATGGCTACCAAGACTCCCATCTTATGGTTCCTAGATTCAAGCCCTTTGGTCAACAAAGACATTTCTCTATGCTGGTTGCTTATTCTCCCTGCCCTTGTATGGGTTTCCTCCTGGTACTCCAGTTTTCTTCTATCTTTCCAAAGACATGCACTTTATGCCAATTCTGTACTCAAAATTGCCCCTAGGTGACAATGTGCGTATGAAAGATTGTTAGTTCCTGGTTAGCCCTGCAATTGACAGGTAGTCTCGGGGTTTCTTAGAGAGAAGTCAGCTCCAGGATAAGTAGCAGAGAGAATTAATTTTTGCCTGTGCTGGTCCTCGTTAGTACTTGGCATTACCTGATCTCTGGGGTTTATATGAACTGAAGTCTGAAATGTTCACCGGAAGGGTTTTGGACTCAAAACATGGTCATTTTCCATATTATTGATTTCACTACATTGTGTTCTGAAATTGTAGCACATATTACAGCTTGTATTGTATTTTCTTTTTGATATACAGGGATCCCTCACTTTCCACAGTTAATGGGGAACAGGACTGCCGATTTCCGCAAAGTTGGATCACCCCCCCCCCCCCAACTGACATATATGTACATGTACATATGTATATAATATCAATAAATACATATTCAACACTATAAATGCTTATCATAGCAAATAAACATTCAAAAAGAGTGCATAAGATTAAAGTAAAATATAAATACCCACATATACAGATGCGCACGTATGCACACAGATTTGCACCTCACATAAAAATGTAAATAGTTTTGTTGGGGGGCTTTGGGTTGTTTTTTGCATAATTGGCCTTGTTTTGCATCATTTTCCTTAACTTTCTCCCTATTTTTTCTTAATTTCCTTATTTTTTTTAAATTTTCGATGGATATTCTTGAGAAACCCGCGATGCACTGAAGCCATAGAAACTGACGCGTGAAGTAGTGAAGGATCCCTGTAATGCATAATTCAGTCCATGCAGGCTAAATAAAATGTAGAGTTAAGCTATATTATTCAGTCAGTGGACCTTTTTATACAATATACTGTATTATACAGATGCAAACTGCATCTGTATAACAGTTACGAATTGTCTTTTTCAAGGGTGGCACGGTGGAGAAGTGGTTAACACAGCCGACTCACAGCAAGATCATACCGGGCTTGTGTCCAGGTCCCAGCCTGGGCATTTCTGTGCGGTTTCCTTCCACAATCTAAAGACATTCGTACTGTGACTAGTCCAAATTTCTCCTTGGTATGAGTGTGAATGAATTGTCTGCATATCTTGGCCCTGTGAATGACGCTTTTGTCCAGTGGTGGCTAAGATAGACTAATATCTCTCTACAACCATATTAGAAATAAATGGTTTGGCAAATGAATGAATTAATAACTTTTTTAGACATTAAGCAGTAAAACATGCACTTAGTTTCATAGTCTGTCTTGTTTTGTGTCTCTTTGAAATTTTATAGCGCATATAGTTATTCTTTTTTTGGGGGGAGTTGGCACAATTTTAGCTGGAGACATATGGATAGGAGGAGGTTTTATTGAAGAAATGAATAGCTTAGAGCAGCTCATTAATAAAGTCTTGAGAAATTAACATGAAAGAGGTCATTTTTGAACTGAGAACTTCGCTTAAAAAAATTAATTGTAAAATGTGTTTAAGTTCATATCGTTCTGTGCAAATTACATCTTAAGCGAGCTCAATTTAAATGTGAATTTGAAAACTGTTTACATCTCCACATTAACATTAATGGCAGAAGATGGTGTTATACAGCTAGCCAGCTAGTTTCCCTTCAACATGCTTTTTCTTGTTGATCCCGAAGCTAATTTATTGCTTGCTGCCGTATTTGTGCTTTTCCCAAGAGACATTAGTGAGGTTCTGCCATGTGGAACATTGCTAGCTTAATTAAAGTGGTGTTTAATAAAAGAGCTTTAAACTTAATGAATAACAGTCAGATTTCACGGTTAGCGCCTAAACAAAAAAAAAAAAAAAACAAGAGCTTATTTTTTTACTCCTAATATTGCAATGAGGTCCAGCTGCATAATATTGAGAGTTCTGGCTTAAAACTGGACGTTTGTTCTTGTCACAGAACACTAGGTGCATCCGTCACATGGTCAACTGAAGCCTCGAGAGTAGTACCAGGCATTTGTGATTAATTGACCTCTATGATCTTGAAAATTAATTCAAGGAGACCCAGTTTCATTAGGTTTGGCAGGGCATCCCACAGGGACCATTCACCATAAATCTCAAATAAATCCCTGAAGAACAGACACTGCTAAAGTGCTAACAAGACGTGTCTGCGTATGCGGCGGCAATGGTGGCGAGTGGTGACATAGCATATAGCATCCCTACACTTCACGGGGGGGGGGGGGGGGTGCACACAGATATGGGAGGAATATTAGTAGAAATGCTGGATTTTAAGGGTCCAGCTCAGCTTTTATAAAGTGAAGAGTGGAACACAGTGTAGCGTTTAGCATGTCCACTTCGCAGCTTCGAAGTCCTAAGACCTGCACAGTAGGTTAAATGGCTCTTCCAGATGTCAGAGTAATTTCAATATTTGTACGTGCATGTTGGCCCAGAGATGGTCTGGCGAGCTTTTCAGGATGTACCTCATCTTCAACCACAGTCAGCTGAGATGGGCTTTGCTTTTGCTCAGTGTTGGCCGAGATAGGCTCCATGTACCCTGTGACCCTAATAGGATTAAGTGGTTCGGTAGTCAGTAGGTTGTTGTTTTTATACCACGGTGGAATACTGAGGTAGGCAAAATGGTGACTCGTTACTGGCACAGAGGCTTCTGAGAATGGAACGGTGAGCCGACGCCTTTAAAGTTCCAGAATGCATCAGGGGCGGCTCACCGTTCCATTTATTAAAGTTTTTAATTTTTTTTTTAATATTTAGCCTTGTTTCTGCTAATGATTTCAATACATCGTTACCATATATGTATATATATATATATATATATATATATATATATATATATATATATATATATATATATATATATATATATAATATATATACATACATATATGGTAACAATGTATTGAAATCATTAGCAGAAACGGGCTAAATATTAAAAAAAAAATTAAAAACTTTAATAAATGGAACGGTATATATACGGAATTTATATATAATAAATGATACCAGAAGACACTACACTTTTTTATTTTTACTTATATATATATATATATATATATATATATATATATATGTGTGTGTGTAAAAATAAAAAAGTGTAGTGTCTTCTGGTATCATTTATTATTTTACTTTTATATATATATATATATATATATATATATATATATATATATATATATATATATATATATATATATATATATACGCACACATACACAATCATTCACACTCACTCTCACACCTAGGGGGAATTCGGAACAGCTAATTAGCCTAAAGTGCATATCTTCTGACCACTGGAGGACCCCAGAGTGCTCACAGGAAACCCATGAAAGCATGGGAGAGCGTGCAAACTCTGCACATGTACACGTGAGCTTGGGACCCAAAGACAAGAGCTTCTTCCTGTGAGGCGGACATGCTAACCACTACACCACCACACCACCTTCGAGAATATATTTAACTGTTTTTTTTTGTTTGTTTGGTTTTTCGTTTTGTTATCGCCCGTCAATCAAAATACGCATTTTTATGCTACCTTTTACAGGTAATACAGCGATACCTTAACTTACGAGTGTCTTTTATAATGAATATTCCATGATATGGGCTTCGATCCCACCAAAAATCTGCCCCATCCAACCAGCAAAATTTTGATTTACAAGCTCTGCTGGGGAAATGGCTTTTCTGGGCCGATTAGCCTTGTATTCTTCAGCGTGTATTCCTCCACGCTCCGAGAACGTCTTGTGCAGTGCTTCTCAATTATTTTCTGTGATTCCCCTATGAGAAGAAAAAAAAAATTCAACACCCCCACATGCCACCCCACCCCCCCCCCACACCCCACCCCACCCCACACCCCAGCACCTCACGTGATTATAAATAGTGTTTACTGCACTTATTATCGCTTGCATGCTTTTTCCTTACACCATAAGCATACCTGTCAACCCTAGGCCGTTGGCAATCTTACAAATGGCTACTTATGCCCTTACAAAATAGCAACTAATCTTACGTGTCTTATTATCGCGTGCAATATGAAACAAAAATTAAACTCTATTTTTAATATAATATGAATTTATTGGTAATGTTGTAACATATAACCTGGTGCAATCAAATAAAAGAGATTAAGAAAATTTAACAGTGATCTTTATTATAACTATATGTAGCACTTTTGGCACTTTCAATCATTTCTTTTGATGGCTTCACTTCATGGCACTTGAGCTCGCAATTAAGTTTGACTTGAATGATGGCGGAAGTGAAAGTGCGGTCACGTGGTCGGAAAGAGCAGACGATAGTAGACGATAAACGCAAGGCGCGATTCTCGCGAGAAAACGGCTACAGACCAATTCGGCGTATCGTCTCTTGACCGAAACGGTGACACAAAAAACGGAGTTAAAAAAAAAGACGAAATGATCGAAAAACGTACAGATTTCGGACGTACGGCGTACACATTTAAAAATCAGTGCTCACTTGTACAAATTACGCCAAAACCGTACAACTTGACAGGTATGCATAAGGAACAAGGAACACAGTGAGAGTGCCACTGCCACCTACTTTAGAGGATGCACAATTACATTTAATTCTAGTACAGTACAGCAAAAAAGCATGTTCCCCAGGGTCATACTCAGCCCCCACCCCGGCATCTCAGCATGCCCCTCCCAAGGGGGGGTGCGCCCCAATATTGGAGAAGCACTGGCCTTGTGGAAGCTCACCATGAGCCTGTCCTCGCTGGCATTTGTAGCGTGCACACACACAAAATTGTTCTCCTCCTTCTCTGTTACCACCACCTCATGCCTGCCCACGTGCCATCTTTGCCGCAGTCAATGATCGAAAGGGTTACTTGGCTTGTTGTTTATTATTGTTTTATTATTATTTATAATTAATTATTATTAATGTTAATGTACATGTATTATTATTATTATTATTATTATTATTATTATTATTATTATTATTATTATTATTATTATTAAATATTTATTGTTTTTTACATGTTTATCTTTAAAATATTAGGTGAAAAACACGTGTTTGTGTCAGGTTATACGAGTTTGGCAGGGGGTTGGAATGGATTCATTGTTTTTTTATTATTTCCGATGGGAATTTTTGTTTTATCTAACAAACATTTTGACTTACGAGCTCGCCCTCGGAAAGGATTAATTTCATAAGCCAAGGTACCAGTGTACTCAGATGAAAGCTTATTTTTAGACTCTAAAAATATTTTCACTGGTGTTGCTCTTTATTATTTATACTGAAATATGATGTGTATTTTGTTTTGTTTTTTTCCTTCTTCTTATCTTTGTTTCTCCACAGCTGCTCCTAAGGGCCCGAAGCTTATCATGACACCAACCAGGGCGAAAGTCGGCGACACGGTGCGCATCATAGTGCAAGGATTCCAGGTGCGACCCTCAGGGGTAATTGCAAGGTTTGATACTGGGGCAAAGTTCCAGACTTTCCATACCGAGCTATTTATTTTTACTCTGTGCAATCAATTCCATCCTTTTTTATATAAGAAGGGAAATGATGTCATAGTTCTGCTTTTAAATAGTTTTGTATGTTTTCCTCATTCATTTACTCACTCATTTTATGAACTGCTTAATCCTAATTAAGGATGCAGGAAGGCTGGTGTCCACCTAGGCCAGGGGCAGAGTACACTGTGGACAGCCGGCCAGATCGTCGTAGGGCATGTTTACCTCAGTTCATGTTCTTTTCTTTATTAGTCTGCCTTTTACAACTAGCACTATAATATTCCATATATCAGTGGTAATTGCTTAATTAGCTCACCTTTCTCAGGTAGTGCTGTAGCATATATCAGTTAGCATAAATTATTTTTGGAGCTCACCTTTCCTAATTAGTGCTGTATATTATTTGTTATGTCAATTAGCACAAAACCCTTTGTTATTTCTTAATTAATTTCATCGTCAGTGCGATAGCAATTGTTATATTAGTCATAGTATATTATCGTTCTTAATGCTATGGTATACATTACATCATTCATTCGTTTTCAGTGCCCCTCTCAGCCGACTCTGGGCGAGAGCAGAGTACACCCTAGACAGCTTACCAGGCCATCGTACGGCAGAAACATTCTGATGGCAATGCAGCTCCTCTTGTCGAAACTCAGCGATGGTTCTTTTACATGAACCTCCCACCATAGACAGTGAGAGACATGGCGGCCTTTGATAACCCAGTTAGCTGCACTGAGGGGACAGTGACAACCTGTTGATAATGGGGCTTGAACCCCAACCCTTGGGATCAGTGACCCAGCACCTTACCCCCCAGTGCAGCTAACTGGGTTATCAAAGGCCGCCATGTCTCCAACTGTCTATGGTGGGAGGTTCATGTAAAAGAACCATTGCTGACTTGGCGGCCTTTGATAACCCAGTTAGCTGCACTGGGGGAGACAGTGACAACCCGTTGATAATGGGGCTGGAACCCCTACCCTTGGGATCAGTGACCCAGCACCTTACCCCCCAGGCCACCACTGCTACTTTAGTTAGCACTGATTTCTTTGTTCACTGGAATTTCTTAATTATGGCTGCAGGACTTTTTATCAGAGAACATAAATTCCTTTGTTGGGTCACTTTTCTTGGTCAGTGCTGTAGTATTCGTTCGCATAATTTTCTTTGAGGCTGCATAGCAATCAGCCTGTTTCTGCGCTGTAATGGCCTGGCGAACTGTCCAAGGTGTACTCTGCACCTCACCCAGAGTCGGCTGAGAAGGGCACCAGGCCCCTCATAACCCTAATTAGGATGTAATGTAGAAGTAAAGTCCTTTTGGATTTTTACACCTGAGCCTTCTGGCTCCTCAGACCGGTGCTTATCCCCAGTTTCCATAGCATGAAGCGACCAGGAGTTCATCTCCTCCTGGATGGGGCGCTAGTCCATCACAGGTTACCTTCCCAGTATATTTTACTGGTACCCATTTATACCGCTGGGTGAACAGAGGCACACTTGTGGTTACGACCTTGCCCAGGGGTCTCAGTACAGTGGGGATCTAACTGGGATTTGAACACACAATGTCCCAATCATGAACCCAGCACCCTAACCACTGCGCCACTGGCCCCACTTATTCGGATGTCGCGGATTAATATGTAATCAATGCTAATTATTTTATTGATTCACATTTCTCAACTAGTGCTATTACCTCAGTATTCATTCACTGGTTGGTTTTCCGTTCTATTCAGTTCATTTTCTGCAACCGCTTAATCCTTATTAGGGTTGCGGGGAGGCTGGCGCACATCCCAGCCAACTCCAGGCAAGGGCAGAGTACACCCTGGACAGCTCGCCAGGCCATCGCAGGGCGGCAACACGCTAATGGCTTTGCAGTCTGCTCTTGTCGAAAGTCAGCAATGGTTCTTTTACATGAACCTCTCGCCATAGACAGTGAGAGACATGGCCGGCCATTGATAACCCAGTTAGGTACAGTGGGGAGACAGTGACAACCTTGTGGAGAGTGGGACTCGAACCCCCAACCTTAGGATCAGTGATCCAGCACCCTTTACCACTAGGTAAACACCACTGCCCTTCCGTTCCATTCTTTGTGTTTATTGCCATAGAACTACTTCCTTTGCTAGCTCAGCTTTCTCAATTTGTTCTTTGTTTTTTTTTGTTTGTTTGTTTTTTGTTTTCTTTTTTTTTTTTGTGCTGCCCCATTGCAAATTCCTTTATTAGCTCCCGTTTCTTAGTGCGGTAGTACTTCTTATAACAGTTTGTCCTAATTTTTTTGCTAGCTTTTCATTTTTATTAGCGCTAGAGTCATGTCACTTAGCGCTAATTCTTTTATAAGCTCACCTTTGCTAGTTAGTACGTATTATACTTTTACCTTAAATTTTGTTGTTATTTGCTTTCGCATTTATTGCTACAGCGTGATACCTGCTATGTTCACTTATTTTGGTTCTTCCTCAGCAGTTTGTTCAGTTCAGTTCATTTTCTGTAACCGCTTCATCCTAATTAGGGTCGTGGGGAGGCTGGTGCCCATCCCAGCCAACTCAGGGCGAGGGCAGAGTACACCCTGGACAGCTCGCCAGGCCATCGCAGGGCGGAAACACACTGACGGCTTTGCAGCTACTCTTGTCGAAAGTCAGCAATGGTTCTTTTACATGCCTCACACCATAGACAGTGAGAGACATGGCCGGCCTTTGATAACCCAGTTAGCTGCACTGGGGGGGGGGGACACTGACAACCTTGTGGAGAGTGGGACTCGAACCCCCAACCTTTGGATCAGCGATCCGGCGCCTTATACCACTAGACCACCACTGCCCGTCTCAGCAGTTCGTGTTGTCGTTTTTTTTTGTTGTTTTTATTTTTTTTTTGTTTTGGTCAGTAATTTTGGATGTAAACGCCAGGTTTTTATGGATAACTTTAATACACAGTATTTTATTACTGGCTGCTCGTTAAGTCACACTTTGAAAATTTAGTTGTGGATAAAAATACTTGTAACCGAGAGTAAAATGCTGCATAACTTTCTTTGAAGGCTTCATTCGTTTTTTTCCCCTTCCTTCTTGTCGTACATCCTTGCTCTATTGTCATGCTCGACACAAGGTGCACTAACTTCCCTCGCTTAAATCTGAGCCAGCCATCTGTTTCATGAGTTCTCTGCAGCTTTCAGGTGTAATTATTTCCCCACCTATATTCAGTAGCTGCGAGCTGGTCATGAGCGTGCCACTGTCAGAGGCGCTGGATTCTCTCAGTGTTCAGACACTTTGTCAGTTCAGAGGGGAAATCAAGCCGGCAGATTGCTTTAGTGTAACGATCATTGGCTGCCAAAAGCAAGAAATCTCAGCCTGAGCAAAAATTAAATAAATAAATAAATAAATAAAACAAACTACAACGCGGGAAATTGCTGAACTGCTCTTTGTGGCGGTAATGACTCAGAGTTTCTCTTCTTTTTAAATCATCTTTGTAGATTTATGCAGCTGCTAGTCAGCAAATGACAAGGCAGTTCTGTTTTTATTAGACTTCTACTTTATTATTACAACTGACGTAGCCAATAGAGAGTGACACATATGACACATTAACAGCTTGATGATCATTCCCTATATATTTGAAGTGCTCCATTAAAGGAAATTAAGAAAATTCATTTGAAACAGGCTCGACTGCACAACCAGATTGGCACAAATGGGTTTAAATAGATAGTAAAGATGGGGGGGGGGGGGGGTTGATACTTTTTCTCCTCTTTTAAACTGCCTTATTTCTTCTTTAGTCTCAAATATAAATAAGATTAATCACCTCATGCACTCTGAACAGCTCACCAGACCATTGCAGGGCAACACACAACCATTCACACTCACATTCACACTTAAGGGCAATTTGGAACAGCCAGTCAGTCTAATGTGCATGTTTTTGGACTGTGGGAGGGTACCTGGAGGAAACCCATGCATGCACAACGAGAACATGCCCGAGCCCAGGATCCGAACCTGAGTCCTTGCTGTGAGGTGGACATGTTAAACACTATGCCACCACACTACCTGGATCATTCATTCATTTTCTGAACCGCTTATTCCTAATTAGTGTCATGTGGAGGCTGCCGCCCATCTCAGTCGACTCCGGGTGACGGTGGGGTACACCCTGGACAGCTCGCCAGGCCATCGCAGCGCCAACGCTCACACAACCACTCGGTCACACGCACACCTCGGGGTGATTTGGAACAACCAATTAGCCTGTTGTGCATATTTTTTGGACTGTGGGAGGAAACCTGAGGACCTGGAGGAAACCCACACAAGCACGGGGAGAACATGCAAACTCCACACAGAAACACTCGAGCTGGGAATCGAAACAAGAACCTTCTTGCTGTGAAGTCTGAGTACTACTACGCCATGGTGCCGCCCTAGATCAATCATAAATGCATACTGTTTCTTCCTGTGACTTTTTTATGGTAGAATTACATACGTATTAAGAAAATATTCTCTATAATACTCTCTGTAAAGTTAATAATAATAATAATAATAATAATAATAATAATAATAATAATAATAAGTAGTAGTAGTGTGTTTTGGCCCTGATTTGTAGTACTGTGGATTTAATGTAATTAACATCATTCCAGAGCTACATGGTGACGCAGTGGTCAACACGTCCGCATCACATCCCAAAGGCGTGGCTTGGATTTCCAGGCTCGGTCATTTATGTTTAAAGTATGCATGTTCTCCTCTTGCTTGCATGGGTTTCCTCGTGATACTCTGGTGTCCTACCACAGTCCAAAAATATGCACTATAGGCTGATTGTCTGTTCCAGATCACCCCTCAGTGTGAGTGTGAATAGGTGTATATGTGTTGTCAATGGACTGACGTGGTGAGTTGTTCAGGGTGTGCACCCAGATTCAGCTGGGATGGGAACCAACCTCCCCACAACATTGTTAATGAATACATGAACATTTTAGAGCACTACTAAGGTGTGTGCTAGTTTATTAGTGAAATAGACACTTGGTGGAGCTAGTGGATCTCTGCCATTATCCTCACTTTTGTTTCAGTATGTTTGTATTTGAAATGTTTAGTGTACACAATAACATCTGTACTATTCCTCATTTTTATTTAGCACAAAATGAAAGACGGTTATAATGGATGTTATTAAAAAAGAAGAAATGTTCACTATTGCACTATTACACTATTTATACCATTATCACTACTGCCACTGGCACTGTTGTTATTATTATTATTGTTAGTGGCAGAAGAAGCTGCAGTAGTACTTAGTTGTAATAGTAGTAGTAGTAGTAGTAGTAGTAGTAGTAGTGGTAATGGTATAGAATTAGTAGTAGTAGTAGTAGTAGTAGTAGTAGTAGTCGTGGTAATGGTATAGAATTAGTAGTAGTAGTAGTAGTAGTAGTAGTAGTAGTAGTAGTGGTAATGGTATAGAATTAGTAGTAGTAGTAGTAGTAGTAGTAGTAGTAGTCGTGGTAATGGTATAGAATTAGTAGTAGTAGTAGTAGTAGTAGTAGTCGTGGTAATGGTATAGAAGTAGTAGCAGTAGTAGTAGTAGTAGTAGTATAGTAGTGGTAGTATGGTAGTAGCAGTAGAAGTATTGGTAGTGATTCATCATCATCATATCTTATTCCTGCAGGGTAGTGTAGTAATTGGTCTGTTCCGGAGAAGATTAACCGGGACGCAGGAACGCTTGCTACTTGTCCCTGGAAACACGCTGACGGCTTTGCAGCCTACTCTTTACGAAAGTCAGCAATGGTTCTTTTACGTGCCTCTCACCATAATCAGTGAGAGACATGGCCCGCCTTTGATAACCCAGTTAGCTGCACTGGAGGACTGGTAGTGATTATAGTAGTAGTAGTAGTATAGTAGTACTAATGGTGCTGGTAGTAGTAGTACTATAGTGGTAGTAGTATAGTAGTAGTGGTGGTGGTAATAGTAGTATAGTAGTAGTAGTGGTAACAGTAGTAGTTGTAGTGTAGTAGTAGTAGTAGTGGTGGTGGTGGTAGTAGTAGTATATTAGTATAATAGCAGTAGTAGTGTAGCAGTAGTGGTAGTCGTAGTAGTTGTATAGTAGTAGTGGTGGAAGTAGTGGTGGTAGTATTAGTAGTAGTAGTATAGTATTAGTGGTGGTAGTAGTAGTATAGTAGTGGTAGTAGTAGTAGTAGTATAGTAGTAGTTGTATAGTAGTAGTGGTGGTGGTGGTGGTGGTAGTAGTAGTATAGTAGTAGTAGTATAGTAGTACTGGTGGTAGTAGTAGTAGTTGTATAGTAGTAGTGGTGGTAGTAGTAGTAGTAGTATAATAGTAGTTTTATAGTAGTGGTGGTGGTAGTATAGTAGTAGTAGTAGTAGTAGTATAGTAGTAGTGGTGGTAGTAGTAGTAGTAGTATAGTAGTAGTTGTATAGTAGTAGTGGTGGTAGTAGTAGTAGTAGTATAGTAGTAGTTGTATAGTAGTGGTGGTGGTAGTATAGTAGTAGTAGTAGTAGTAGTATAGTAGTAG